>JAUTDX010004283.1:0-31467 GCA_030844895.1 Ambrosia x helenae | reverse complement strand
CTACACAAGTGAATTGTTGATGCTATTGGTTGTTTTAATGGTGCGGCCCATGTTATCCTACCGCACCTTTCTATCAGATTTAGTACACAGGTAATAATGGTGCTATGGGTTTTTTATTGATGATGCGGTAGAAATAATAATTTTAAAATAAGTACAAAATAAGACTACATGTCTTTTTGATGGTGCGGTACAACATCTTTAAAATAATAATATAATTGATGATGTTCAAATTTTTACACCAGAAATTCTTCCCCTCCAAAATTTTCAGCTAATGCCGCCAATTATTATTATTATTATTATTATTATTATTATTATTATTATTATTATTATTATTATAAAGCCTACCATAACCCTAAGTATATAAAGCCTCACAATCATCCACCTCCCTCATTTCATCAGCCGTCATCTTCCATCTCCCTCAAAGAAACCCACACTCTCTCTCATCTCGAGCTCTCTCCTCTTCCCTGTTACAGCACCGGCCGACCACCACCTCCGGTGGCGGCGGCGTGAAGGTTTTAGGCCCGTGAACGGCCGCGTAGATGGCGTCCGTGGTGGTTTTGAAGCTGATAACGGGCGGCAAACGTGGTTGTTGGGTCGAGCAAGGTGGCAATATTGATGGGTCGTGATGGTTCTCAGGTTCGGGTTGGGTCGTATGGTGGTTGAGTCCGATGGGTTTGTTGTGGACAGGCGTTTGATGTTCTACCTTTTGAAGGTACACTAGTTCAATATGTTTGAAGTTAACCCCCAATCGTTTTATTACGTTCTTTTGACAGGTCGATATTTGTTCAGAGGCATCTCTTTGTTCTTATGATACTTAATTTTATTAAATGGCATATCTTTTAATTTTTATTTTTATTTTTTTTCATCAGAATCTAGTTAGCACTTGAGGCAATCAATAATTTACTATGCTTGAAATAGTTTTGTGAATATAACTAAATTGTTAACATAGTATTTTGCAGGCAATAAGGAGACACTTGGGAATGTGGGTATATGCCTATATGGTGATTAAACATATGCAAGAATTTGTCGACCATATTCAATACGATATTGTTGAAGAACTAAGTTTTTGTAAGCATTCATCATATACTTTGTCTATTGTGCTGAATTATAATATTTATAGTCTCACATTTTTATTTATTGATTTTAGTTATGAAAAGAAGATCGGAAACATCCACAATAAAAAAGACGATGAATCAGTCTAAAGATTAATGCTGGAATTGATATGCTGGATTGATTCGGAAGGCGTTTAGTGACCCGAGAAGAAATAGTTAAAAGCGTCTCAAGTCGGTTCGTGTGGTGTATAAGCTTCGGGTTGCAAGCTTTTTTGAGCTTCGTTTGAAAAACATGTACATCTGTCAAAACGATATACGTTTCGTTAATAAAACATGCTTTTGAAAAATGTGCTAAATTGTATATGTAATTTTGTTTGTATATTATTTTATATTTATCCAGTAGTATTTGAACAGAATGGTATAATTAATAAATGTATATTTTTTTGGTGGAAAAAGAAATGGTGAGGTTTGATTAGTTGGTGCGGGCAGGTTTGATGCTTCCCATTTGTTTTTATTTGTTTTAAAGGTGCAGTTCAAACTTTTTAAAGGTGGGGGTATCCCAAACCGCACCACAAATGTTGTGATTTGTTAATGCTCATATATTTGGTGCGGCCTCTACACCGCATCTTCGAAGCAATTTAACAGCATCTTCAAATGATTTTTGTACTAGTGGCGATCTAAAACTCAGAAAAACGTCGTTCTTCTTCGAAAAAGAATCCGTACTAACGACGTTTTTCTAAGCTTCAAGAGCCGCCGGCATCGTATGTTGATGATGATTTTTGGATGTTTTTTGGGTTGTTATGTTGGGGTTGGGTTGTTGGGCTGGGGATGGGGATTAATGTATGTCTGCTGCTGCTGCTATTAACAAGATGCACATAGGCAGATAAGTTCTCAAAACCCTAGCTAGCTGCCATGATTGGTTTCACATTAGGTAAATTACAATATTACCCCCAACATATTCATCAATTTGCAGGTAAATTTTTTTTGTAACAACGTAAGTAATTGGTATCAAAGTGTTAGATAAGGCTTTGCCTTTTCAAGTGGTGAGGGGTTCAAATCCATGGGTGACAAAAAATTAGCCGTTCAAAAAAAAAACGTAAGTTAATTATTATTCATTTTAAAAGTTTTAATTACTTATAAAATAAACTTTTGTTTTATTACGAAATTATTTTTGAAATATACGTCATCATGATAACTTATATATTTAAAACGTTTATAGTGACAATAATATCTATGTTATTATTTATTAATAATATTTTAATTTAGGAAAATTAGATTGTAATAATCTCATCTTTGTGTTATTTACCGATAATAATCTCATCTAAGTTTATTCTTCCCACCAGTTCCACCTTTTAATTTATTTTAGAGTTAATTGCCAATTTAGTCCCTGAGGTTTGTCAAAAATTGCTATTTTCATCCAAATCTTTTTTTTGTCAATTTAGTTCATATGGTTTCATTTTTTGTTTTTTTAGTCCATAATTGTCACTTTCATCCAAATCTTGTTAGTCTACGGGGACCAAAATGACAAAAAAAATGAAACCACAGGGACTAAAATGACAAAAAAAAAAATTGGATGAAAGTGGCAATTTTTGACAAATCTCAAGGACTAAATTAGCAATTAACTCTTTTTTTTTTTCTCATTGCACCCGCCGTTAACTCACACTAACGTCGTTAGCTGAAACTAGGGGTAAGCAAAATTAACCATAATAACCAATAACCGAACCATAACCAACATAACCGAACCGATTTTAACCGATAACCAACATAACCAATGGTTTGGTTATGAAATTTCTTTAACCGACTGAGTGGTTTACGGTCATGGTTATGAAAGTTTGGTTAACCGATATAACAAAACCGAACCGAACTTCTAATTTTAATTCTTGTAATAGGTTTATATTTTACACTAACCATGTAGAGTTTTCTACTAAGATAAAAGTATGATAGTAACAAAATGATCTCGATGTAGGTGACCTGTATTTTAATAAAGAATTAAACTTAAGCTTAGGTAAGTTTTTTTATTGTCTAGAAATATCTTATTAACAAGGATCCCTCATTGATAGTTTAACAAAAAAAAATGTAATCTTGTTAGTCTTATAAAAAAAAGCTTAAGCTAAGTCCACCATCGTAGGTTCCACTTTTTATTTTGCAGACCCACACGGTTTTTAATTTTTTAACTACTAGTCGAAGATTAGTTTTTTAGTTGAAGTTTATGGTTAATAACCGAAATAACCCATAACCGAATTCATAACCGATTTACCATAACCGAAGTTTGGTTATGGTTTTGGTTAAGGAAATCCCATAACCAAATATAGCGGTTCTGGTTATGGTTAATGATAAAAACCGAACCAAACCGACCCATGCACACCCCTAGCTAAAACTCACAATTTTAGGCGATTGTTCACCGGAGTTGAAAGAGGAAATCGAGACGATTATATTGGTATGTTCATTGCCGAATGAGCATGGTTAAATCTACTCCTATACAAAGAAACCAAAAGCTTTCGTAATAAAACAAAAGTTTATTAAGAAAGGTAACACCAACCTTTCCAATCTACCTTACCCTCTTTAAATTCCATCAATTTGAAATTTCATAATAAAACAAAAGTTTTATTACTTAGGCCACAAGGGTAGTTGGCTATTTATCACATTCATCACAATATCACACCCAATCAGATTCTGCCACCTCATTTTATCACATTCTATCACATTTCATCACTAAACTTTTTTTAAATAAACTAAAAACATTACATTTGTATTAATAAAAAAATATTTAAATATTTAAAATAATTATTTAAATAGTTAAAAAATTATTATTCAAACGGCTACTTTTCAAACGACTAGTTTTCAAACGACTACTTTTCAACCAATGTTCTCTTCTCCTCTACCTCCTCCTCAACCAATGTTCTCTCCTCATCCTCCGTTTAGATCGTGTTGAAGTTGAATCACAGGTACATTTTGTTCCCCCGATAAGTGCATCAAACTCAGCTAAACCAACATATATTATAAAAAATATATTAGTATGTATATCTTGTTGTAAAAAAACATAATAATATAAACTTAATTTTTTTACGATATGAAACAATATATAAACTTAATTTTAGATATAATATTTATAATATAATAATAATATAATATTATAATATTAAAAAACACAAAGAAGAAAAAAACAAAGAAGAAATTGAGAAACAAAGAAACAAAAGAAAAACAAAACAAAGAAACAAAAGAAAAAGAGAGCGTGATGGCCATCGCGGATAAATTGTTCGCGGCTGTGATAGGTTAAGGGGGGACGGTGTTTCGCGGCCATCGCGCCATCATGGGTTGGCCATCACGGACCCCGGCTGCCCATACAAAATAAACTTTGGAAGGTTGGTGTTATTATACTATATTAATAATGCAAGTGAAATTGAACTGTAACTTTATTATTTTTTTTATTTTTTTGTTATGTTAAATAGCTATGTTTTCATATATGTAATTAAAAATGGTGTGGCACAGATGGTGGGATTGAACTTGTTTTTCACAAGGTACCCGAGCCCTTACAAGCTGCTTATAATATTTGCTTTTTTTGGGTTATTGTTTAGTGGGTGACAGGTGTTGGCTTTAGCTGCTATACATGTGTACAGGTGACAGCATACCCACCGCTCTATCAACCAACTTTTCCTTTCTCTTTCTTTTTCATCACCATTATCCTTCCTCTTCTTTAGAACCTACCTCCTCTTAACCTTTTAAACCCCCTTTCTTGGCCTCAGCTTCTTTTTGTGCGGCTAGGGTTATCCACAGGTTCCAACATGTTTTCAGTAACCGTATTTATATAGTATATAATTTACAAGTTGGTTGTGCAATATGGGTTGTACTATGTGCTTTGTAAGTTGTTCGTGCAGTTTGATTTGTACATAATGCTTTATGATTTGTACATAATGCCTTTTACCTTCTTACACTTGGCTTCATAGGGTTACAACAAGTAACTCATGGATTCTTCTGAGGTTCATCATCACAATCATTCATCCCAACTTCCTTCTTCTTCTTCCTCCTCTTATTCATGTCGTCATTCCGCCACACACTGCCACCAAAACCCTAAAGGCGGCATCCGACGAATCAAAAAGCCGAGACAGCCGTTTCATGTACCAAACGTACGCCGGAGAGAGAAATTAACAGTTGCAATCTTTCCGGTAGTAGTGACGGTAGAGAGACGCGGTTCGGAGTTAGGGCAGATCGGAGGCGATGTGGGTTGTAAGAGCTTTCTTCCGACGATTGGTTGTGGAGGCTGGTTGCTGACGACAACCATCGCGACTAATGACGATTGTCTACTGTGAATGGAATGTGGACAATACCACCGGAAGTGCCACCATCAACACCGTGGAAGCGGCGGTGTCATTTTGTTTGGTAAGTTATTGTTTAACAAATTTTAGTTTTTTCATTTACTGTTTTTAATGACTATTATTGAACTAATTTAATAGTTTTATTATGCCATAATGCGTAAATCGTTGTGGGTAAAACGACGTACCGTTTCTTTTACTATTATCCATTGGTGTTGGAGGAAATTTGGGTGTTTACATATATGTGGATTAAAAATAGGCCTAAAATACTTAATTGAGATTCTTGGTCTAAGTTTAGTTTTTCATTTTTTTTGTCTCCGTTATTGCAGAATTTACAGGGGACGTACAGGATCGAGACGGGGTTTTGCTTTGGTGCCTGAATCTAGCTATGGACCTATGGTTTCTGCCAGCTGCATTTACCGTGAAAGCGTCATCAGATTAATAGGCAAACATCGACGTTTACCACCATCACCGGAAATGGAGTGTTAAGACTGAAACAACCGATGCCGATTTACACCTAAATAAGACATGGAAGGTTAGCTATGGTCACCGGAACGATAACTTGGTTAATATTGTGAAAGTCGCAGCTGTTGACGAAATTGCACACCACCAACATCATCACCTTTAACCACTGGATCCACTGGAAAAATGCCGACCGTCGTTTCACCGACGTCATTGGAGATATGGCAGCGACTGTTAACATTCCGTTGTTGAGCGCGAAACTTAGCCACCATTTTTCTTACATGTTTTCGTGAGAATCGTTCATGAATGGCGTTTTTTCCCAACCATATTTATTCTTAGCGAAGTTAGATACGTGTTCGCGGGGCAACGCCCGCGGATCAAATACTAGTTTATCGCTAATTTTGTGTTTGTTTAGAAAGAGAAAAGGAGAGGTCGGAAACTACTTCCTCCACAATAACCACTGCCGCCTTCATCGCTATCAACAGGTACGACCACTACCACCACCATTATCTTCTCCCTTCTATTCTTCTATCTACGGTGTTGTTGACTTATTTTCGTGGTTGGGGATGATGTGTTTTGGGAGTGTTTGTAGGACCGTTGTATTTGGTAACCACTTCCTACTTACATGGGCGCTTGAATGATGGTTTTGTATGTAACAAAAACGCCAAGTACGACGACTCAGAATTATGTTTTTTTTTAATTTACATGATTTATTACTTAAAAAACGTTTTTGGGATTTAACCACAGAATATGAACAAGAGAAGGCATGTCTCATCGGCTTATGCGGCTTTGTTGATAGGTGCCGTTCTTGGTCTAACCCAAGCTTTTATGCTCATCGTCTCTGCAAAAGCATTGTTAAGTTATATGGGTATAAAATCTGTAAGTTTTACGGATATTCAAAGTCAAAATTACATAATTGTTCCTTTATGATATCATTGATATAGATGGGTTCAAATGTTCCTTTAATGAAGCAAATTAGTTATATTCATGTTGCAATTAATCCAAATTATGGTTCAGGATTCTCAAATGCTAAGCCCAGCCTACAAGTATTTGACCCTAAGATCCCTTGGTGCGCCCGCTGTTCTATTGTCATTGGCTATGCAAGGAATTTTTTGAGGGTTTAAGGATACAAAAACTCCGTTATATGCAATTGGTATGTTTTCTTATAAATTCACTATAGGTGGGAAAATGGGCAGGTCAAGTTGGGTAATGGGTTTATCCAAATTACTGAACTTCATATGACATGTTTTATGCATTAAATTTACGTTTTAGGTCACTTTCGACCCGTTTGATTTGACCCACTTCCTTTTTTAAGCTTCATTTAATTTTTTTTTTGGACCCGTGTTATATATATGAGATGTAGGGTTTAGCCCGGATCAAGAATTCATAAGTAAAACTACCAAATTCTAATCATGGGTAACTTGATAAGAGAAATTCTTTTTGTAAGATAGTTTATTTTAACTACCTACACTTGATCACCTCCTAACAAACACACTAACTGATTTTTCTGCATTATGTAATCAGCGAATCGTATGCCACATTCAAATCTTTGCGTTATCGGGATGGTTAGCAGTTCCATTGCCCATTGAGTACAGTGAATTCATTAAAGGTTTAAGATAGAGCATTCCTTACTTCAAGCTACCATGGGAATTTGGTTACGTGAATCCCACGTGGCCTATGAATCCACATTCATATGATCATGGAACTCAAAGTATAAGAACAGAAGCTACACGTCTAGAATGAGTTGACTCGGTGTACGGATTGCCACTAACTGCATTGGAGTATAAATCATTTTTGAGGTCAGCAAGTTGTAAATAATTAATTTCCTGGAATTATTGTGTTTGTTTCTGATGGTGGTTTTATACGCATTACGCAGAGCCAAAAAGTGACGCCCGAGGCTCAATATATAACAGATTTGAATGATTCACACAGTAAGTTTTAATATGTTGGTTACAGATTGAAACTATTGCAGGATATCAGACTTGACCCATATCATTTGTATGAGCAACAAATGTAGTCTTTCTAGATGAGTTATAATGATTTGAATGTAATATTACATGTGTTGGTTTGATTATTTGAATTGAAGTTGGATTGTTTTTATACAGGTGGATGGATTTTAATAGGAATATGTTCTATCTAATTTATATAAACTGTTTTTAATTTATTTAATTAACAACATTATTTATTTATTGGTGATATTGCAGGTTCTAATAGCCTAGGTGTGGTGGGTATAAGCTCATCCATGAGTGTCATGGATGTAAATGTTAGTAGGCCTTTTGCATTGGTGGATGAAATAAGTGAGGAATCACTAGCAGCAGAGGACGGTTTTCAACTTGGAGACCCAAATTGTGAAATTTGGTAAGGTTGAATATGGTGATAATTTACTACCGAAGCTTGCATCCGAAGCACAAATGAATCAAGGGCTTCCTGCCAAGATTTTGTTGATTTCTTGAAATGTGACTACCATTCAACGAACATTGTTGTGTGATATGTGATCTTAGTTAATTCGCATTCATTACATTATCTCTACATAACCTTCATGTGAAAATCGATTTGAGATCTCAAACGATGCAAGGTATGTCAAACGACGCAAGCTATGTCGCTACTTATTTTCCAAATAAGATTGACGCCGCCGCCGCCGCAACGCGCGGCCGGGTAAAAAACCTAGTTTTTTTTAAAGATTAACTTCATTACCACAAAGCAAAGTAAAATATCTCCAAGGTAGAGATATCCGCTAGCTAGAACATTACATCATATCAACACGAAAATAACACCAACCTTTCCAATCTACCTTACCCTCTTTATATCTACTCCTATACCAAAGATAACCCAAAGCTTTAACATCGGACACTATATGCGCCACATTAACCTCCTTGTTAGAAATTTTTTTGTCGTTCCTAGCTTTCCATATTCGCCAACATGTCAACACGAGCACCCCATACACTACCTCTTTCCTGATCTTTGACCCATCGACCTGATTGATAATCTAAAACACATCTTGAATCGAAAACAAAAACATATTTGGAAGTCTGCACCACGAAGCTATACCTCCCCATACACCATTAGAGATGCTACACGTCGTTAAAATATGGTCCGTAGTTTCTTCCGACTCCCCACACAACGAACATAATCCGTCACCAAACACAATATTTCTCCTTGCAAGAGTGGCCATGGTCGGGATCCTATCCATGTTCGCCCTCCACATGAATAAGTTGCACTTGTTTGGAATCCACTTGCACCATTTATACACATTACTAACCTCTCTCGGAGCATCCCCAATAAGCCACATCCTCGTCTCCTTCACTAAATAATCTATAGGCACATCTTTGTTCCAAACCCATTCATCCCTTTAACTTGAAAGCCGAACAGCTGCAATCAATCGATGACAAGCCAACACCTCCTGAACCTCTATTTTCAAAGAAGGATATCTGCTCCATTCCCACATAACCGTACCAGCCTGCATTTTTGACCCAAACCGAGCAGAAACCGTACACCACTTGTTACTTTCTAACCAAAAAATATTAGGGAATAAAGACTTTAGCGATTCAGTTGTCACCCAAGGATCAATCCAGAATTTTATTTTCGTGCCCATATCGACATTGCCCCGGATCATATTTACAAAATGCACACCGTGGACCTTCATACGATACCCGATACCAGCCTGCATTTTTGACCCAAACCGAGCAGAAACCGTACACCACTTGTTACTTTCTAACCAAAAAATATTAGGGAATAAAGACTTTAGCGATTCAGTTGTCACCCAAGGATCAATCCAGAATTTTATTTTCGTGCCCATATCGACATTGCCCGGATCATATTTACAAAATGCACACCGTGGACCTTCATACGATACCCGAGCCTCACCACTTTAGACCAAGTTCCAACAATGTTCTCATTTGATGGAAATGCATCCCATCTTCTCTCGGAAACATGAATCGTATCTATCACTTTCCTCCAAAGAGCATGGCGCTCAACTTTGTACCTCCATAACCACTTTAAAATTAACGCGTTATTAGCCACGTCAAGCTTATTTAAACCCAATCCTCCATCACTTATCAACTTCGTCACTTTATCCCAATCAACCCAATGCATCTTACTAACTTCATCATTCCCACCCCATAAAAACCTCTTAATAACCTATTCAAGTTTATTCACCACCGCAATTGGCGCTTTATACAACGAGAAATAGTATGTCGGGAGACTCTCCAACACGGATTTAATAAGGACAACCCCCCCCCCCCCAATCAATAACATATTAGCCTTCCACTTGGACAATCGATTCTTAAAAACCTTGATATCCGGATCCCAATTGTTTATTCGACCCATATTCACTCCTACTTGAATATTGATTTACTTTAGTTTTATATTTATTTACTTTAGTTTTATATTTATTTACTTTGTGTTTATGAATATTGAGACCATGACTTTGCATATTTTTTAACCTTTGTTTTTATTGTTTTTCATTATTATGAGTAGCTAAATCTTGAACAAAAAAAAATAAGTAATAAAAAAAACAAGAACTGACTCAACACACAAGCACACAAAAAGAAAACAAAAGCCTACGACTCTATAGACGCACTAAAAAACAAAAAGACTCAAATAAGACGAATAAATCAGTGAAGTCCTAATCAAAGCTAATTTCGCAATCGCCAAGTGTCCCCGGCAACGGCGCCAAAAACTTGATGTGCTATGTATGGTCTAAAAAATAAACTAAACTAGACACCTAGTAATATAAAACAGACTCAACTAAACTAGACCACACGACAGGCAAGTGTACCTATCAATGCAGTACAGACTAAGTAAGTCCGAGTATCGAACCCACAGGACACTAATGGAAAACAAAACTAGACTCGACTAAGACTTTAAAATAAATTGTTTAAAAGTTGATTTTTGCTTTTTAATAATTAAGTAAAATAAATAAATAAAATAAATAGATAAGATAAATAGATAGCAAGGATAACTGAGGAAAATATCAGGATAGGAAGGCAACTACCTAGGTCAAGAATCCTACATGCAAACTCACAACTCTCGGTAATGGAAAACTGAACGGATACCAGATTCTAAAGATAACTTAAGAAACCCTAAGACGTGCTAGATCTCCTCCCGGTCTCACCAACACACCCCAAAGAATCCTAAAGAATAATACACTGGCTATCTAGCTCGGATCACTTCCCGGTCTCACCTCACTAAGAATGTAAAGGTACTCTAATGACTCGATCACCTCCCGGTTCTCTAATCACAATACACCCGAAGATGTAAAGGAGTAACTTAATTAGGTTAACTATGACTTGGAATTGCAAGAAACTAAAGATAACTAGGGTAGGATCACCTCCTGGTCTCACCCAAAACCTAACACCTAAAGCTCTAGATAACCCAACATTCCATCACCTCCCGGTCTCAAGAATGGAAGAGTACCTAAGTCCTCTAAACTCTCTAATCAAGTTCCTATGGCTTTTGGTACCAAAACCATAAACTAAGCTACAAGCACCAAGCAGGTAACCCTAATAAACATCCAAACATGAAAGACATTCACTAAGACGTTTATGGAACTATCAAAGATAATAAATTAGACTTAAGCACGCACACACATCATAATAAACACCAACTAAATCGTTACCAAAACATTAACCATTCAAAAATAATCCATAAACTGAAAGTTATAAATTTAACATGCAGTCATCATACAACCTAGGTAGTCTAAAAAGGTTCAGCCAATAATATTCATGACAAACGATAAAAACATAGTCTTGGTACCAAAGTAACACATAGTCATAAAGTTTAGAACACAAAGTAGTAAACGAAAATAACCAATGTAGTGTAACCTCAATCCCTAGCCTTCCTCTCCTTTCACTTCCTCTTTATTTCTTTTTAGATTCGCTGTTGACGCTCGATCTCCTAATGGCGGCTGCTATGCTCTATCCTTTTCCGTTGATGTAGCCTTCCGTCGTAAAATAATATGTTCTATTTTATAATGCGCCCCCCACAACAATAATAATCTTCGAATTATAATATGGAGGCCTTTATGCATTGATTGCCTATTGGGGCTTGGGTCACGAGCCCAAGTCCCATCTTTATTATTATTATTATTATTATTATTATTATTATTATTATTATTATTATTATTATTATTATTATTATCATTATCATTATTATTACTCGGGTGTTCTTGGCTCGACAAAAATTCCTCGTTTACGCTTCAACGTCTATGAACACCGGCTCTCAAGTGTTGGTGTCTCGATTAAAATTCTTTCATTTTGAGCTCATTTTCCACGAACACCTATAAAATAATAAAATAAATAAATACATAATAAAAATGACACGAAACGACTAAAAACCTAACTAAATAATATACAAAATACATAGGAAAAGAGATGTGTTTTGCAACACATCACTTACCTTGGTTGTTGTTTTAATAGATCTGATCTGATATTATAGATTTGGTCTATTATCTTCTTCTGGTATTGTTATTGTTACAGGTTTGGTTAAAGTCAACTGTTGTTGGCTAAGGAGTGCACTGGTGATATTGGAGTGGATTGTTTTGCTTCAATTGCACCCATAACTCAACACCCTAAGTGAAGGTGTTGGTTGTGGGTTTGGCGAAACCCTAACTTGGGTTCCCCTCTCTGTGAGATCGTTCTGTCTTATTCTTTATTGTTTGTTGGTGTTGTTCTTGCTTGAGTTGCTATCTGTTTGCTATTATTTGTCTCTTGTCTGTTCTTGTTTGGTATTATTACTATATATAAATATATAGTTAATAACAGAACTCCTGTGTTAAGATCTGGGTGGGCACCTTAAGTGATGAACCCACTATCTGAACACTGACACAGCTTCGTTCTGATTTAGGGTTCTTGTTTTCTCTTGTGTGATTAGGTAGTTATTGCTATCTGATCTTCTTACCTGTTATCTGTTTGTTTATCTTGGTTGTTCATTTGTTACTATGGGTGACACTGGTGATGTTATTACCAACACCTCTGGTGGTGGTGGTGGTGGTGCAGGTCCAGAGAACACCTTAATCAATAAGTGGATATAGGTAATCCTCTGTACATCCACCCAAGTGATACAAGTACTTTGTCTATCATTAGTATTAAACTAAAAGGAACAAAAAACTATTTTGTTTGGTCTAACTCTATGAAACTTGCTTTGGAAGCTAAAAAACAAATATGGTTTTATAGATGGGTCTGTTGTTAGGTCCTCTACTGATGAAGTCCTAGGAAAGCAATGGGATAGATGTAATTCTGTTGTGCTTACTTGGCTGTTAAATTCTGTTAGTGAGGATCTATTTCTAGGACAAGTTTTTTCTAAATTGGCTAGGGATGTTTGGATTGATTTAAGGGAAACCTATGATAAGGTTGATGATCAGTGGTGTTTAACTTGCATCAAAAGATAAACTCATTAACTCAAAATGGTTCTTCAGTTTCTGAATATTATCACAAACTTAATACAATGTGGAAGCAACTGGACTCTATAGTTTAGTTGCTTACATGTTCTTGTTCTGCTGCTGGAAAATTTAATGATTTCAATAGTCTAATAAAACTAATGCAGTTTCTTATGGGATTAGATGATGTTTATCAACAAGTTAGATCCAATCTTTTGTTGCAAGACCCACTGCCATCTATTAAGACTGCCTTTTCTATAGTGTCTAGAGAGGAGTCATATAGGGGTTCCTCACATAGTACTAAAGGAACTAATGTGGCTTTTGTGTCTAAGGGAAGTCAAAGTCAGGCTACTGACAATAGAAAAGGCTTTAACAGAAGGCCCAATCCCAACTTAAAGTGCACCCACTATAATAGAATTGGGCATACAGTGGACAGGTGCTTTGAGTTAGTTGGGTATCCACAAGGGGTTAGAAAACGGGTCCCTAATAAACAGAATAGTCAGTCTTATAAGTCTAATGCTTCTAGTAATATGTCTAGTGGTAAAACTTCTTCTTCTGCTACTGCTTCTACTGTTCCTTTTTCACCTGAACAGATATCTAAGTTGATGAGTCTGATCAGTGAGAAAAGTGGAAATGAAGCACAAAATTCTAAAACTGGAGGTGAGAGTGTTATCATCTGTGGATTTTCTTGTATGTCTAGAATATCTAGGTTGGAAAACATTTTCGAAAACTGGTCTAACTGTTCTAGTTTCATTAAATATGCTATTACTCATGGTTGGATCACTGATTCTAGTGCAAACCAACATATGACTAAAAGTGATGAATGTATGTTTAACTGTATAGATGTAGGAGACTATGATATACAAGTTAAACATCCTAATGGAACGTGTGCTAAAGTCACCAAGATTAGTGACATTAAATTAGCAGAAGGGGTTGTTTTAAAAGATGTTTTTCTTGTTCCTGATTATTGTGTGAGTTTAATGTCAGTTCATAAACTTGTAAAAGATAATCAGTTGTCTGCCTTATTTGATAAACATAATTGTTATGTTCAGGATTCCAAATCCAAGAGAATCCTGGTGACTGATAGGCAAAGTGATGGCTTGTACTTTGTTGGTGACAATGTGAGTAGTAGTAATGTTTGTTTTAATAGTGTTAATGATAGGAATCTTTGGCATAGTAGATTGGGACATCCATCTGATCAAGTTCTAGCCATTTTAAAAGATGATCTGGGAATTAATAAAACTGATTCTAAACCTTGTGAAATTTGCCATAAGTCTAAACAAGTTAGAGTTCCTTTTCCTATTAGTGAACATAAAACTAAAACCATAGGGGAGTTAATTCATTTAGATGTCTGGGGTCCTTACAAAGTAACAAATAGGGAAGGGTATAAGTATTTCCTAACTGTGGTTGATGATTTCACTAGGACTGTGTGGTGTTATATGATGAAAGGAAAAGGGGAGGTTTTTTGAAAACTTAGTAGCATTTTATGAATTGTTAATAACTCAGTTCAAAACTAAAGTTAAGGTTTTCAGAAGTGATAATGGAACTGAGTTTATAAACAAACAAATGGAGTCTTTTTGTGTGTCTAAAGGTATTATCCATCAAACATCTTGTGTCTATACACCACAGCAGAATGATGTGGTGGAAAGAAAACACAGACATCTTCTTAATATGGCTAGAGCTCTTTTATTTCAGAGTGGGTTGCCACTTAGGTTTTGGTCTGATTGTGTCTTAACTGCTACATATTTGATCATCAGGGTTCCCTCTTCTGTTCTGTCTTTTTTTTTTTGAACGGCTAATTTCTTACACCCATTTTTTACACCTTTATTTCACACCCTTGGAGTTGAACTCCCAACCTCATCCAAGAGAGGATTTCCTCTCTACCACTAGGCTATAACCTAAGTGGCCCTCTTCTGTTCTGTCTGGTAGGAGTCCTTATGAGGTAATGTTTGCCCCCCCCCCCCCCCCACACACACTTAGTCATATTAAGAACTTTGGGTGTCTTTGTTTCAATACTATCTTAAATGATCCTGATAAACTGTCTAGTAGAGCTAACAAATGTGTTTTAATTGGATATTCAAACTTTAAAAAGGGGTATAAATTGTGGTGTCTTGAAACTAAGTCTGTTGTGTATTCAAGAGATGTTAGATTTTATGAGGATATCTATCCTTTCAAACAAAAAATTTTGCAAAATGAAGGCTTTGATCATCTTAATGAGAGTCTTACAAATTTAAATTTTTTTGATAGTATTGAAACAAATGAAACTCAAAATTCTGATGTGACTAACAACCTTACAATAATGAAAAGGGAACCACTTGTACTCATACAGGTTTAACTAGTCAGCAACCAGGTCCTACTTCCAGAACTGTTGGGGGTGGATCATCTTTCTGATGAACTGCAACCTGGCAATTCTGGATGTGGTGGACCTGAGGAGGTTGGCAATGATGTAGAACCTGTACATGATGAGACTAACCCATCTAAGGGAAGTGTCAGACATTCTAGTAGAGTGTCTAATATGCCTAGGAGGTTTAGTGATTATGTTGTAGAGGGGAAGGTCAAGTATGGAGTTGAAAAGTGTATCAATTATTCTAATCTGTCTTCTGATAATTTTTGCTTTGTCTTTAGAACCTACATCTTATTATCAAGCCTCAAAAGATGCTAACTGGATTAAGGCTATGAATAATGAGATGGAAGCCTTGTATAGAAATAACACCTGGATTGTCACTGATCTACCACCAGGTAGAAAGGCAATTGGGTGCAAGTGGGTCTATAAAATAAAGTATAGGTCTAATGGTGAAATCGATAGGTACAAGGCTAGGTTAGTTGCTAAAGGCTATAGTCAAAGAGAAGGTTTGGACTTTGGAGAAACCTTTTCTCCTGTAGTCAAAATGGTCACAGTTAGATGTGTGATCAGTTTGGCTGTTCAAAACAATTGGACTTTGTTCCAACTTGACATCAACAATGCATTTTTGTATGGGTCTATAACAGAGGATGTTTACATGCAACTTCCTGAGGGATATTCCTCAGGAAAAGATTCTAAAGTATGTAAACTAGTTAAGTCTCTTTATGGACTTAAGCAAGCCCCCAGAAAATGGAATGAGAAGCTTGTTGATGTTCTGGTTGGTATAGGGTTTGTCCAGAGTAAATGTGACCACTCTATGTTTGTTAAGTCAAACAAAGATGTGTTTGTGGTTTTGCTTGTCTATGTTGATGATATTGTCATTACTGGTAATAGTGAAAAAGAAATTGAGAATGTTAAAACCATGTTAAAAGAAAGTTTTCAAATTAAAGATCTAGGCAAGTTAAAATATTTTCTTGGAATTGAAGTTTTATATTCTGAGTCTGGAATCTGTTTCAAAGAAAATATTGTTTAGACCTTTTGAGTGACTTTGGATATCGTGGGTGTAAACCTGTCAGTGTTCCCATTGAACAAAACTATATTTTAACAGTAAAAAATGGGAAAAATGTTAAATATCTAAGTGATGTTACTGGTTTTCAAAGACTTATAGGAAAATTAATCTACTTATCATTAACTAGGCCAGATATAAGCTATGCAGTGCAATTTCTCAATCAGTTTATGCATAAACCAACTGAGAGTGTTTTGCAAATAGCTTTAAGGCTGCTTAGATATCTAAAGCAGTCACCTGGTAAGACCATCCACATTCACAAACAAACATTTTAATAAAAAGCACTTTCTCTCTCTCCAATCTACACAACCCAACCTTAACACACATTCACAACCCAACTCAATCTAAAAATATTTTTTTTAAAAGAACTCGGTTTTTAATAAAATTTATATCGGGATGTTCACAAAAAAAAGTTAAGAAATACAGTGTATTTAGTTTTTTTTTTTTTAAACTTAAATATTATAAGTTATTTAAGTAATTAAGTTAGTGGGGTGGTTTATTTGATTGCAAACATGGTTGCCACCACAAACCGTTTGGGGGTTTGTTTGCAAACAATTGAATTTTTTAATATTATTTCTACATGTTTGTTTGCCAATGGGAATGGTCTAAAGGGATTTTGTTTAAGAAAGGTAAAGATTTGGTCTTATCAGCATACTCAGATGCTGATTGGGCAAATGCCTTACAACTAGAAAATCAGTAACAGGTTATTGTGTGTTTTTGGGTGAAAGTCTTGTTTCTTGGAAAAGCAAGAAACAAAACACTATAGCTCGTTCATCAGCTGAAGCTGAGTATAGAGCTATGTGTACACTCTTTGTGAGCTTATTTGGATTTCTAATTTGTTGAGTGAATTAGGAATTGAAAGTAAGTTACCATTAAGCTTATTTTGTGATAGTAAGTCTGCTATATCTATAGCAGAAAACCCTGTGTTCCATGATAGAACAAAACACTTTGAAATTGATTTACATTTCCTAAGGGAAAAAATCAATTCAGGGTTTGTTCAAGCTGTTAAAGTCCCTTCTGATCAACAAGTAGCTGATATATTGACCAAGGGTTTGTACAGTACTCAGCATGAGTTTTTGTGCAATAAACTTGGGTTAATAGATATGTTCAAGCAATCAAATTAAGGGGGGATGTTAAAACTATGTGTTGGATTATAATTTGATGCTTAGGCTCAGTTATATTGGGCTGTTTATATGGTTCTCCTTTGATGGGCTTATGAGAAGTCTGTGGTCCATTATCTTTGACCCGGTTCAGCTTATGGTTGGTCTGGTTCAATAATATTATTGTTGAGGTTTGTTATCAGGGTTTTTCGAGATGTTGTTTCTGCCGTTGGATCAAAGCTATCTTAGCCATTGGATGAGCAACTTGGTGGAAGCTTCTGGAGCTACATATATATATATCATGTTTAGATATTTTTTGTTCATTATTAGTCTTGTTCGTCTCTGTAATCTCTCTCGTCTCTCTCAGTCTGTACTAGGGTTTGTACCCTTCGTCTTTGTCTTGTGTTTGTATGTTCTGGTATTGATCTGCTGATATTGTTAATCAGCAGATCCTCTTGATACTTTGTATCTTTCATTTAGGTCTCAGTGATTTGCTGAGACTTAGGGTTTGGGGGGGTACTTTTTGGTTTGGGTTAATAAGAGCTTTCAGTCACCGTTTTGTTGCTATATCTTTGTTCCTGTGTTATGGTTGTGTTTATTTTTATGTTGATTGGTTAAGTAGTTAGATTCACAAAATTCTACAAAAACTCTTTTTCGTCTTTCTTCTTCCCTTATGTTGTCACTTGTCAGTATACCAAGATGCTTGTAAGGGGTTCAGGCAATGGTGATATGCGATGCTAGTTGTTTGGCAAAGAAAAGCAATAAACGTGTATGCAACACTCTTAAAACCATTTTGAACTCTCCCACTAATGATCCTTTTGTGAATGCTTAAAAAATCAACAAACCGAATACATAATCTTTAAAGATTACAACATTTGAGGTGTAAGCTAGAAGAGTTGTAGTGGAACATGGAGGAACCGAATGCTTCCCTCTATTGGTATCCCCACCAAGCAATTTCCACAAACATCAGCTTTAATTTGATTTGGAATTATCTTCTTTAAGAAGATTTAACTTTTAAGATCAATTATTATTATCCGTATAAATCTTGATTAACTTGTTTACCATTTATCCGTATAAATCTTGTATTTATTTTAGCACTTGGTATTACCATTGTTAATTAAAAACTAAAAAACGTAATTTGGGTTCCTGGTTTGGTTTGCTCTGTTTCGAGTACTGAATACAGATTATAATTAGAACACATAAAAGAACAATTCACAACTCCTTTCAACAAGAGTAAATAGATTTTAGAGAATCAAACTATATATATGCACATATCAAATCAAAAGTTGATAATTAAAGAGTTTTCATCAGATATTATAGATCTGTTGCTTTTTTCCTTAAAACCTGCAAAAACATAAAAACAAATTCATAAACAAGACAACCATCATATAATGAAATTCGTTAATACTAACCTGATACAGAAGAAACAAACAAATAAAAACACGAACGTTTACTCGTACGGATGTAGGCGATTCTGAAACTTAAAAAGACATCGTTAGTTGGAAAAATGTATCCATAGTTACTACGATGTGTTTTTAAGCTTCATGAGCCGCCGACACCGTATGATTTTCAGATGTTCAAATAAAACATATAAGTGTTGCTATTTAAAAGGGTGACCACAGTCAAATTCTCAAAACCCTAGCCTTCACCGTCAATTGTTGCTATTCAGTATTCACCCTTGATTTAGAAAAGTTATTCATACATGTGATTTTAGTTGGGGTTGGTTATCTACACACTAGAGTTTTTTATTTACACAACCTTATATGGGCCATCAAGGCCTCCACGGCCCATCGTGGCACCCAACGACAAAACTGATGGGCCATCAAGGCCTCCACGGCCCATCGAGAGGTCCCAATACACTTTCAATCATCGGTAATCATTGGCAATGATTGAATAATGATTGTTTAGTTTTTTTTAAGTGTAGTGTGGGTGTTTAAGATGGGTTATAGATGTGAATATATAAATTTAGTTTTTTATAAATGTTATTTTTTTATTTTTTTTATAAATTTGGTTCGTTAACGGGCCGGTCGGGTCAGAGCAGTCCGGTTCGTTAACGGGTCGGTCGGGTCGGAGCAGTCCGTTCGTTAACGCGCCGGTCGGGTCGGAACAGTCCGGTTGGTTAACGGGCCGGTCGGGTCGGAACAGTCCGGTTCGTTAACGGGCCGGTCGGGTCGGAACAGTCCGGTTGGTTAACGTGCCGATCGGGTCGGAACAATCCGGTTCGTTAACAGGCCGGTCGGGTTGGAAAAGTCCGGTTCGTTCAAGGATCGGTCGGGTCAGAGCAGTCCGGTTCGTTAAGGGGCGGTCGGGTCGGAACAGTCCGGTTCGTTAACGGGCCGGTCGGGTCGGAACAGTCCGGTTGGTTAACGGGCCGATCGGGTCGGAACAGTCCGGTTCGTTAACGGGCCGGTCGGGTCAGAACAGTCCGGTTCGTTCACGGGTCGGTCAGGTTGGAACAGTCCGGTTCGTTAACTGGCCGGTCGGGTCAGAGCAGTCCGGTTCGTTAACGGGCCGGTCGGGTCGGAGCAGTCCGGTTCGTTCACGGGTCGGTCGGGTTGGAACAGTCCGGTTCGTTAACTGGCCGGTCGGGTCAGAACAGTCCGGTTGGTTAACGGGCCGATCGGGTCGGAACAGTCCGGTTTCGTTAACAGGCCGGTCGGGTTGGAAAAGTCCGGTTCGTTCAAGGATCGGTCGGGTCAGAGCAGTCCGGTTCGTTAAGGGGCGGTCGGGTCGGAACAGTCCGGTTCGTTAACGGGCCGGTCGGGTCGGAACAGTCCGGTTGGTTAACGGGCCGATCGGGTCGGAACAGTCCGGTTCGTTAACGGGCCGGTCGGGTCGGAACAGTCCGGTTGGTTAACGGGCCGATCAGGTCGGAACAGTCCGTTGGTTAACGGGCCGGTCGGGTCGGAACAGTCCGTTCGTTAACGGGCCGGTCGGGTCGGAACAGTCCGGTTGGTTAACGGGCCGATCGGGTCGGAACAGTCCGATTCGTTAACGGGTCGGTCGGGTCGGAACAGTCTGGTTCGTTCACGGGTCGGTCGGGTTGGAACAGTCCGGTTCGTTAACTGGCCGGTCGGGTCAGAGCAGTCCGGTTCGTTAACGGGTCGGTCGGGTCGGAACAGTCCGGTTCGTTAACGGGCCGGTCGGGTCGGAACAGTCCGGTTCGTTCTCGGGCCGGTCGGGTGGGAACAGTCCGGTTCGTTCATGGGCCGGTCGGGTCAAAGCAGTCCGGTTCGTTAACTGGCCGGTCGGGTCGGAATAGTCCGGTTGGTTAACGGGCCGGTCGGGTCGGAACAGTCCGATTGGTTAACAGGCCAGTCGGGTCGGAACAGTCCGATTGGTTAACAGGCCAGTCGGGTCGGAATAGTCCGGTTGGTTAACGGGCTACGGCTATGTGCGGATGAAGTGTCACATATCCTCTTTCCACCCTGAACCCACACTTACAGATCGAAACCCACAGTTACCGTCTCCACGGACATTTTGAATGTCTGTAATGTATGCATGATATTGAGATGGAAGCCATGATATATGACGATCGTATACAAAGGGTTGATGTTCCACCACCTCAATACTTCGACTTAACCTAGCTTATCGTATGTTACTGTTTTCATCATGTATACTAAAATATTTAACGAAAAACATTATTGTGTACACTAATAATGATTATGAGAAGAAAATTACTTTTTATTTGTTATAAAAAACACAAATATTAAGCTTGGAATACAAAAATCGTGCTAAAAACAAAAAAAAAATTAAGGTTCTCAAGGGCCGTGGAGGCCACAATGGGCCGTTGAGGCCTTAAAAATGGAAAACGATGGGCCGTCGAGGCCTCCACGGCCCATCCCTAAAACCTATCCACGGACCATCGAGGCCTCCATAGCCCGTAGAAACACCAAACTTCCCCAAGAGGCCTTGATGGGCCGTCGAGGCCTCCACGGGCCGTCGTGAAGTACTTTTTCAGACTTTTCAGTCTGAACTCCCTGCTTTTGCAGGGAGTTCAGACTGACACATCGTACCTGGTACCTTGACGGGCCGTGGAGGCCTCTACGGCCCATCAGTTTTCACTTTTTTTTATTACGATGGGCCGTGGAGACGGCCCGTCAATTTTTCCTGATTTGGCCTTGACGGCCCATCAAGGCCTCCACGGCCCATCGAGAGGTTGTTTAGGGTTTTTTTGAGGTTGTGTAGATAATATCACCCTTTTAGTTTCTTTAAAGAGTAAATTTCTATTTGAGTTCCTGTGTTTTGTTGATTTTAACTACTTGAGTTCAACATTTTCATTTTTAACATTTTGAGTGTCTGATTGATAATTCTATAACCATTTGAGTCCAAATTACTAACTCTATTAGATTTTTTCTGTTAATATTTGTGAAATGACCAAAGTACCCCTACAATTAAAAATAAATATTATTAAATAATATACTTTATTATATTATAAGATTAAATATATACACACACAACATACATGTGCATACACACATACAACACATTCACCTTTGCAGACAACATCCACGACCACCATACACCTTCAGCAACCACAATACACCTTCAGCAACCACCACCACCTCTCTTTCTTCATCCCCCCTCCTCCTTTGCAGACAACATCCACTACCACCACCTGACCATGCCACCAAACCCCACCTCCATCTCCGACCAACTACCAACTGACACAACCTCCATTTCAGGTTTCCGATTACCAGTGCCACCACCGAAACCCTACCACCTGACACAACCTCTGTTCGTGAGCATGATTCGTCGGAGAAGAAAGGTCGGCCGGATGTGTAAATCTCTCTCTCTCTATCCCCCCCCCTCTCTCTCTTTGGATCTGTAAATCTCTGGTGCAGATATGTACAGATGGTAGAAGATGGAGGCTAGATCTATACTGACCGATTGTTTGGGTTTTGGCGTTGATTGTGGGTGGTTGACTGGGTGGTTGTGGTGGAACGATGATGGTGGTTTGATGAGAGTTCTCGTCGACGGTGATGGGTGTGGTGGGCGAAATTAATTTGGGGGTTAGGGTTTGACGGTGATGGAGTTAGGGACGACATGACGGTGATGGTGGTTCGACAGGTTCAGGTCTGATTTGCAGTTTGGTAGGAGGTGGGTGGTTGTGGTGCGATGGTGCAGCAATGGATGGTGGTCGTGAGGTGGGGGTGCAATGGGGTGGGCGATTGGGTGAGGAAGAGAAAGTGTGTTCAGCTGGTGTGGGAGAGAGAGAAAGTGAGTTGTGTGTCTATATACGTGTGTGTGTGTGTATATGTGTGTGTATATATGTGTGTGTATATATATATATTATTAAAAACATTATGCATTAAAGACTTGTTCCTTATACATTACGCATTAGAAAGTTATACCTAGGTGTTAAATGACTAAAATACCCCTATACTTAACAGACTTGATTAACGTCGTTACAAAATTGGACTCAAAGGGTAACAAAATTAAAACTTAAGTATTCAGAATGTTAAAAATCAAAATGTTGGACTCAAGTAGTTAAAATCGACAAAACACAGGGACTCAAAAAGGAATTTACTCTTCTTTAAATAACATTCATTTTTTAAAGAGTAAATTACTTTTTGAGTCTCTGTGTTTTGTCAGTTTTAACTACTTGAGTCCAACATTTTGATTTTTAACATTTTGCATGCCTATGTTTTAATTCTGTAACACTATGAGTCCAATTTTGTAACGTCGTTAACTAAGTTAGTTAAATATAAGGGTATTTCAGTCATTTACACCAATGTATAACTCTCTAATGCACAAGGTATAAGGAACAAGTCTTCGATGCATAAAGGTTTTTAACACACACACACATATATACACACACATATACACACAAAGCTCACTTTGTTTCTCTCTCACACACATAGACCTGCACACAACTTTCTTCGCCAAACCTACCCCAGCCGGCAATCCCCACTGCACTTCCACCACCGCCTCACCCCCACCACCAACCCCCACTGCACCTCCACCTCCGAGCCACCCTCATCTCCACACCACCACCATCTGCACACACATTCTCTCCCCCACCCTACGAGCACTGCACAATAAAACCACCACCATCACCACTACTCGTTTCACCGGCACAACCACCCACCTCCCACCACACTGCTCCACCTTGATCTAAACCCTAACCCCTAAATTGATTTCAAATCTTACCTGAACCCTAGGACCCATCATCGTCTACGCTGTTTGAAGCTCTAATAGTAACGACAGTGACGGTGGTCTGGTATGGTAGTTGTTGGTGGTTTGATCTGGCGGTGGTTGTGGTCTGTCCGACAGTTGGGTGGTTTGATATGCTGTGGTTGTGTTTTGGTCTGGCGGTGGTTGTGTTTTGGTCTGGCAGCGACGGTGGTAGTTATGATGACGTGGTCCGGTGGTGGTGTTGGTTTGGTCAGGTGGTGGTGTTGATCTAGTCAAGTGGTGGTAGTGGTTGTCTGTAAAGATTAAAGAGAAAGAGAGGGGGATATGAAGAAGAAGGGTTTGAGTAGGGAGAGATAATGGGGGTATTTATATATTATTATTATTATTATTATTATTATTATTATTATTATTATTATTTCATTTTATAAATTACAAGGGTATTTTTGTCTTTTCATAAAAAACTAACAGACTTTATTAACGGCATTAGAAAATAGGACTCAAAAGGTTACAAAACTAAAACATAGGTATTCAGAATGTTAAAAACCAAAATGTTGGACTCAAGTAGTTAAAACTGACAAAACACAAGGACTCAAAAAGTAATTTACTCTTTTTATATTTTTTTAGCATTTAATAATTATTGAGCTAGTATTAAGCCCCCGCGATGTTATGGAGGGTGAACGGCCAACAACATCGGAAAATTCATAAAAATAAAAAAAAAAATGAAAAACATAATAAAACCGAGCAAAATGTAGACGTAAAATCAATGAACCATACACGCCTGTTGTAACAACCTGACCCGGTGGGGGCTGGTCGAAATGACAGTTTGGTAACAGACTTGCACAACGGAAGCAACGATAACTAATATTTAAATGTTATACAATTTCTAATCCAAAAAATAAATACATGACTAAAATAAACAAACTAAAGTCTATTGCAGGGACGAGACGCGGCGGTCGTCGAAGCAGCTGACGGGTTGTAATCCACTAGTCGAAATAGTTATCCAGGCTTAGCTCTAATCCGCAGGTAAAATAGTCTTCATAACGTTCCATACTTGATCATCTATAACTCGTACCTCATTTCCAATCCAATACAATAGCGGTACCTGAACACATGCTTAAAAGAGTTTGGTCAGCAATTATGCTGGTGAGTCCATGTAAGTAATAAATGAATCCAAAACAGTTTAACAGTTCAAAACGAGTTTACACAGTTTAACACACGTGATGTACAAGCGACACCTCAATCCTAACACCGAATCTATCTACTGCCATTATAGATTCACCTGGCAAAATATATGTCACAACGGCCCGCAGACCTCAGTGGAGGGTTTTCCGGGCTTCCGGATCCACTGTGTGTGGGGGTTTCCCCAAGTAGTACTACCCACATATTAAGTGGCCCAACCCCTTGGGTTAATGAGTGTCAGTATGGTTATCTGGCAGCAAGTATCTTGTCATATCAAAACAGTTTAGTCACACACACAAGCATGTATTCACCCCAAAACGTTTATAAAACACAAAAAGGGGGAATGGTACACGGAACTCACCTTGGTATTGGATCGCATCATCGTGTAGTTGTATAATATTCCAAGTCGGGATCCCCTTTATGTTTCATATGCAAGTTCCTACTATCATTGTACTTATTAGTATGCATAACTATATATTGCGGTTACACGTGTGGATGAGCGAAGGCCTTTGGTTGTTAGTGTCAATCTTTTCTTAGTTATCCACTTAATATCTATGAACTGTTCTAGCTATTAGTGTATACGTCTAAACCATAGATTGTATCATGCCATAGTTCTTATAGTAGTTCTTGTTAATGTTTCATTCCAATATTTACTCAATGTCCTAGTATCCACTTCCTAATGACTACACCATGTGTTCAATCATCAAGTTAATATTTTACTTCGTCAAAAAAGTCTTGTCTATATCTAATGCTTCATATATCCTTCTCATGACCCAATCATTATCATCAGAGCCGGTCCTGAGAATTCAAATGCCTCGGCCGAGCCAGAAAAAAGGCCCTTATGCCCTACCGAATTATATAAAAGAATTCTTATATAAACAACGATTAACGTAATAACAATGAACATACCAAATATACAACATTTAATTACATATTGTGATAGCTAACCGGTAATTCGTGAAGCTCTCCATGCATTTTTTAAATGACATTGTTATAGCATGTTTTATTAATAATATTCTTTATAGTTATATTATTATTTAGATTAGATAATTAGATGATTAATATTTGGATTATCAACTATGGATTCAAGTTATAAGGTTCTAACTTTTTAGAGAGAGCCCAAAAAAATTTTAATTTTGATATTTTAAACATTTATACAGTGACGGAACCAGACATTTAAATCTGAGCGGTCGTAATATGTTTTATTTTAGAATGGTTAGCATATGTTAATAATTTTTTTACCAACTCATGTACAAAAAGTGGATACAACTTTGACGTCATGACTATAATCTTTAAGATGAAATGTCCTATGTCACTTAAATTTAGCAATCGTAAGAACATGTTTTTTTCGTTTTCTACATGAAACAATAAAAAAGCTTTTCAAAAAATATATCCGTACAAAATCAAATGAAATACCAAAACAATAAAACTAAAAGAACAAGAATATCACTTTTACAAAATAAATAAGCTAATAAATTAAAACAGACAGAAACTAATATACAAAGGGTCTATACAAGTAGGCTTTACTTTCTACTCTTCATTCCGTCATGACTCATCTCCTCAAAGTCACAATAGAAAGAGAAAAAATTTAAATAAAAACTATATATCTTTACATTTTTTTATCTTCCTTTCCTCTTTCTCTCTTCTTCTTGCAGGTAACAATGAGGTTCTCCGTCGTTAAATCCAACAATAACATTACTTCCATCTTTGTTTTAACTTTCCATGTGAACGTTTGTGAGGCCGGGGTCAAACTACAAAAGCACAGTTACGAAACAGACCACCGTTAAACAGATTTTGGGCCCTCATAAAAATCGTGCCTCGGCCGGGGGGTGCGGCTCGCCCACCCCCAAGGCCGGCACTGATTATCATACTGTTTGTATTAAATCAAGTCACGCAGTACATATATATTATATAGTCCAAATTGGTAGGTTCATCTCTATATACGCTCATTATTTGTATAAATCTATTTAACGGGTCGTATCCTTGTCCGAAATGCCTCGCTAGTTCCACACGTGGTAACCGTAACAATATACTAATACTAAGTCGGGTTTTCATTCCATACCTCCCGGGTCTTTTTAGTCGACTAGTCCATCGACCATGTTGACTTCCGTTGAGCATCTGTTGACCGTACCTAGACTCTTCCTTTATAACCTTGGTCGTTAAGTCCTGTGGAATTGAATGTCAATGGTGCCGGGCGAAATTCCCAGTCGCCCCCATTGTTTTTGATACCCGACAACAGTGATGTAACCATCTTTTCTACCCATAACCCAAACCACCACATAACTCTATGAGACTATGACCATAACCATTAACCCATCTGAAACCTAACAGTCACCTTGGTACTTCTTATTATACTCTTAATCAAAATTCGCCACTTCACAATCAAGACAACAAACATCACGACGAGACTTACTCTGTTCCGCACTATTAGCCCCTGTCGTTTTCTTAGTCGTAACCTTTAATCAGACCCCTATCGGTACCCCCGAGAACCACCTTTGCTACCGGAATCATCCATCGTCGTCACCGAGACTCAACCATCACCAGAACCGTCGCTACAGGTGGTGATTTGGTCTAGACCCTTCATTAATTGCTGCTCCGAGTCAGACCTATTACACCACTCCTATCATAAAGATGCCCTTACTCGTTGGAGTAGACGACTGTTTCCATAAAAACCAACATCACCGTTTCTTGTTTCACTAATCCATCACCATCATTGATCTCCTGTCTTACGATTGTTGGGTTTGTACGGTTCACACGTCGGAGAGGGTGTTGCCGCCGTGAGCTCTGCCCTAGGTGGTGTTCGGAGACCCACCGATCTCCGCCATGCTCCGCGTCTCCCTCTCTGATCATATACGTGTGTGTGTTTGTGTTGTGTAGAGGAAGAACCGGTAAAGAGAAGTGTTGTGTAGGTATGTGTACAGATCTTTTGTGTGTGGCTGTCAATATATATGTGTGTGTAACGATCATAATATGCCCCATGGGTGACTCACCCATGAGTTATGGGCTGAGTTCGGGTTCGTAACGTGTATTGGTTCGATTTCCTACCGTGTATAATAATATTTTTATATAATTATTCGGGCTTCTGTTCCGAACTTGTATCCATAATTATATTCTTTTAGTGTTATAAAAGAAAATGTTAAAAAAATTTCGAGGTCCATGACCGGGGTGTTACACCTGTTGTGGCGCGTTAATGGGCAAAATTTTAACTGGAACTTAAACCACAACGCGACCTTTAAACGGGAAAAAATAGGTAAAAAACGTTGAACTATATACGCCTATTGTGGTGTGTAAACTCAAAAAATTTGGATTGAAACTAAGACTAAAAATTTGTTTAACATACATGGGATAAAGTTCAAAATTAAAAAAAAAAAGAATAGGGGTTTAATGTAAAAGTTGAAAAACTATTAGGGTAAAAAGAAAAGAAATAACAAAAGTAAGTTACACCTACAAAGAATGATGTACAACTCTTTCAAGCACAACGCACTTGTTTAACATGATGTTCAAGACCATACAGCACAAACTACTTGTAAATGATACTATATATAATATATAATCATATTTCATAATGTAACAACAATTACAATAGAATGGCACATTAACGGACAACAGGTTGTGTCGCAACCACATTTGGAATGACAAAACCAATTCAACTAAAAACATATCTTTGGTTCCTTGGCGACGAGATTTTGTTGTGCACGATCCTCTGGGGACAATCCTTCCTTTACCTTAGCCCCAATACACGACGGCTAAGAAACCTCAGTTTTTGTATGTTAAGCTCAAGCCCCAAATACGGTCACTTGGACCTGATAAACCCCAAAGCTTTAGCCATTTTACCGACGTTCCCTATAATCTTATCATCATCTAAGTACCAGCATAGAAGTTTTTAAACAATATAATAAATTTTTTATGTTTCTATCAGAATAACTACACACATATTTTATAACATATTTGTTGAACATATTAACTAAATATAAGAAAAATCATATTTTTTTAGTAGCCAATATATAGACCAAATTCCTAAATTAGACCAAGTGACTTTATGTGCAACCTTTTTTTGGCCCGACGCTCAGGACGAGCTCTCCAGAGGCCCGCACTTCTCATCACCTTTCCTAAACCGTATTTAGAAAGAACTATAATGACGTTCGCTAGGGACGAAGACACAAACCGCGAATTAACAAATCGGTGATCGAAAGGGGGAAGTCAGTAGGGGCCCATTTTTTCTACTACTCGTCCTGGGCCTCTAATTTCTTAGGACTCTTGAGGATGGCCCTGACTATCATACTACAAAATAAGCTATTGACATTCATTTTTAAATTTATAAAATTATATATCTATACTACATTATAAAACTACATTATAAAGATGAAACATTGGCAAATATGTCCAAATTGTTCAAAGTTAAGATGATATCAAGGGTTTCTTTACAATTTTCTAAATTTTTTCCATTTTTCTTCCCAAATGCCCTTAGAAGATAAATTAGTTGATAAAATACAATTAAAATGCTTTGAAAATTAATGTTAGTATTTTTTTTTCTTTGAAAAATAACGTTAGTCTTTTTCACTTTCGTGAAGAATAAAAACATCATTAGAATATATGTTATTTGATTAGATTGTGTAAAATAAAAATCAATAAAATAAATAACGAATTATATCTATGATATACTTGATGATTTATAATTAAAATGCTAAATGAACTATTTGATAAATTGCAAATGGAGGAAATTAGTGACTTATCTATAATTTTAGATCAGTTGGCCTTTATAATACATGAATTATTTGGGTGTTTTGGTTTTGAATGTTCGATGTTTGGCGGAGAAAGGATTTCTTTTCATGTTATGGACATTTTAAAAGCTTTAAAGGTGAAAAGCATGATGCATGTTAAAAAGGTGAAAAACATGTTACTGTTCTCTCTCTTATGTATGACTTCCTTAAGATCATGATGCATGGTTCATTGATTATGGCCTATAACATCAATGGTAATACATCTAAAACTTCTTTTGTTCAATTTACCATAGGGTTAGAGAGGCCAAATCAAGAGTTTTTCAGTGCATGTTAGATTGGAGACTCAGAGAGACAACAAATCTTTGTATTGCAGGTGCTTTTCACTACGTAAAATTTTATGCATTTGATTTGTAATGAGCCGAGCTATACTTAGCTGGAATTGTAGTTACATAAAACTATATGCACTTGGTTTTCAATCAAACGAGTTGCACTTGGCTGAAATTGTAGTTAGTTGGTAGGATGTCAAATTGTAAAACGTATATATTTGGCATCCCCGCCACATCGCGCGGGTAGAAATACTAGTTTCAAATGATGACTTGGGACGTGTGTGATCTTGAGGCTTGGGTTGATGAACAATTTCATACGTATCCTTTCAAAATTTTAAAAATTGCAGCTATATATCTTTAAAACATAGGTATCATATTTATCTTCCCATCTAAAAAATGACATTTAATTGAGCTATTTTACATAATGTGTATTTGTGAAATCTTTGTGGGAAATACACAAAAAAATAGCTTAACACCTCCTAACATCGTCATCATGTTATGTCGTGACTTTGGTTTGGCCATAATCATGCAAGGCCTTTCTTTAGCAAACTGTAATACTCAAACATGAACTGAATGGGAGCACGCAAAAACGCACAATTAGAAAGAACTATGACGAGCTTGGCGACGCGCTGACTAGCAAGTAACAAAGACACAAACTGGCGAATCAAAGGGGGAGGCTGTATGTGCCCATTATTTCTACTCGCTTTGGGCCCTCGAATTTTCGAGGATTCTCGGAGACGACCCTGACAATCATGTTATAAAATTAAGATGTTGATATTCATTTTATAAAATTATAAATTTCAACGTGTGTGAACTTTGAGGCCTGGGTTGATGAAACAATTTCATACATATCAGATTAATCATCTTCATCTAAAATGACACTTGGTGAATTATGTACATAATGTGTATTTGTGAAATCTTTAACATCATGTTATGTAGGGAGTTTGGTTGGGAAAAATCAGTAAGTGGTGTTGATTACCTTTCCAACTCTCCTGACCCACTCCCTTGTTTTAGCATTATCGTCCGAGAGCTCTCGGAGTATAAAACAAGCATACAGATCAACAATACAACTAGGAGAATGAACCATGTGGGTCATTGTCACTTCCTCCTTCTATTTTGAGAGTAAGAAACGATATGGTATTCTCTAAAAAAAGTTTGTGTTTCTAAAATAATTGAGGAGATCAAGACAACATTTTCTTGTGAGTGAATAATTTATCAAAACTTCTAAGTTTAGAATATTTCATTGATGTACCTTCTACTTTATACCATTTAATTTGTTTCTTGTGTGTGAATGATTTATCAAAGCTTCATTGGTCTGTATCAGTATAATTCACCATCATTAAAAGTTCTGAACCGGTACCGTACCACATATTACAAATACTTAAATTTAGCTGAAA
>JAUTDX010004282.1:0-37502 GCA_030844895.1 Ambrosia x helenae | reverse complement strand
ATTGTAACCATTTGACCCATTTCATTCTTCTAGGATTTTTTTTTTCTTGGCCCCGTATGAGATGCAACAAAAACCAATCAACCTATTCACAGAATGGGTCCAAATTGGCACCTTAGAATTACCGCAACGCCAAATTAAGCCTAAAATTGATGGGAAAAGTCAAAACTAGACCTCATAGAGAAGTTTCAAAACATGGTCCACATTGCCACCTCTAAATAACGGCAACACTAAGTTACGCACTAAGTTGATGAAAAAATGTAGTCAAAACAAAACCAGACGTTATATAGAGGTTTCAGCTCCTAAACTAGCTTGCCTATTTTGAAAATTGCCAATACATCTAGATCACTATGAATTTACACAATTACATTATAATTAATGCATGCCAAGATAATTATCAGAAAAGTAATACTTACTTGAAGATCATTCACAGAAAATTCAAGTGCAGCATTTGTTTCACAAGGTCCATTCTGCACGTGAAATCAAAAAGAACATTAGAAGGATAATCGAAAGTTGGAACACAATTAAGCCACCAAAAACTATGACAATTTATGGAAATAAAATTGAAACAAGGGGTTCAACTCCAAACTCGTCCAAAATATTATCCGGATAAGAACCAAGAAAATCAGTTAAGTAAAAATCTTGGTGCCAATGTACAGAATACCTCAAAAGGTGAACAAATTAAGCGATGTTACGGACAATAAAAGCTTCACCAGGTTGAAATCCCAATAATATAGGAGGGGCAAACTCGTGAATCTGCGCATGAAATCACCAAGAACTGTTCTTACAGTTGTCAGTAAGCAAAACATTTAAATAAACCTCAATAATTAAGACATGATATAAATTAATATATGAACACCTTTGGTGCTTGTGCTTCAGCAAGTTCTTTATAGCACTCCAGGTTTTCCCTGTTCAAGAATAATGTCACATATCGAATTCAAGCATATAGCAATAAACTCTATTTACAGAACTTTTAGATCAAACATTTTTGCCACTTACAAATATTTGTGCTTTTTAAAACTCAGGAATCTGTTCCTCATCTCACTGAACGTATCATCGGGTTTTATTTATAAACTTTGTGTAGTTTTCTTTAGTTTCTTGAACCAGACCTACCCCCTCGCTTAAGGCTTTTAATCTCAAAGGCAGATTGGTCCTGTAAACGTGTGAACGGATTCTGTTAGAAAAACAATAATTTTCCGAGTAATTGACGCACTAGTAAACCCTTGCAGATAACATAAACCAAAATAAAGACATGCTTATCTCTGGGGCTCAATCCCGAAGGTTGCAATGAAGGCTGTAATCTTAAAAATATGTCGTTCCTATTAATAAATCATCAAACAATCAAATCAGAAACTTGTGACATATGAACCAGGTGGTTATTTTCAGTTTCATCCAACTGAGCTAATCCAGGAAGAAAGCGGTCCCTACAGTCTAGAGAAAGCTAAAACAGTTGTGAGGAATAAAATGGTGGCGGACCACCCAAGATCTTAATTTTGAAGACCAGATCTTATTAACAGTCTACGATTAATATCAAAAAAAACGAATGAATTGTTTTTGCCTAGTAACATAAGCATATGAAAAACCAAGCTCCCTTAGCCTTAAACTTTTTTTAGTAACCATGAGAACCTGTTACCAGAAAGAGCTCACGGACTCTTCCAACACCTGGCTAACCAACCAGACCAGGTAAATCACAGCATGTGGTAGGCAGATGGCCTTCAAGGGGTTATGGTAGGAATCTAGTGGAAGCAAGATCCAAACCCGAGACCTCTGTTAGAGAGGACTCAGGTGCTTACCACTACACCCTTGGAGGTTCTTTAATCCTTCATTAGAGGTTCTTATAAGAGGAACTCATTTCAAACAAATAAACCTCATCTTAAAAACATTTCAACTACTGCTCACTTCCTTCCAGAAACAATCAAAACGCAATCTTAACGATATTATAACATATCACAATCTTCACAAAATATCAACTTTACTTCAGATCATAAGAATATTTCGCCGAAAACCTTTCAAACCATCATGAACACTCAACACACACAGCGAATTCAATAAAACAACGTCGAAACAAAGGAACAAAGCATTAAATAATATGCCCCAATAACTTTAAAAAAAAGAAAACACTTACTTGGTAGAATTAAGAAATCCCAACTGCGTCCGATCAATATCCGAAACATTCAACTTAGAACCAGAGACCTTCCAATAAATCAAAACAAAAACAAAAATCAGTCAAAAAACAGTAACAGACATTTCATCAAACACCTTATGTGCACACCAACAAACACAGAGAATGAGAAACAGATCATACACTTGATGTCGAAGCAGACGATCTGGGATACTCTGGTTTGCAAACAGGGGAAGATCCAAGGATTGACTGCGCCATTTTTAAAGAAATTTAAAGGGTTATTCTTGATAGATCTTCTTGATTATAAGGAAAGATAGTGGTAATGCATGAGAATATTATTATATATATATGAAGTGGGTATAACTGTTTGATTCCAAGAAAGACGGAGAAATCAAGGTTACTAAAATTAGGAAAAGCTGTTTGTTTGTTTTGTCTGATCAGCCAACTAATATTATTAGTACAGTTGGAACTATTAGGGTTAACAAGTGTGATAGATTTAATTATTTAAATACCGAATTTAAACCTAACTTATTTTTGTTTTTTTGAATATTAAATTTTTGTTAAAGATAAAATGTTTCTAGAGATGTGTTGTCTAACTAAAAAATAGATGTGTTATTCGGGTGATTGTTTTCAGGAATGTTCTCGCTTAGAATCTTGTTCATGATAAAATGACATGTGTAAGCCAGTGTTTTACCATAGTGGGTCCATGGGCGGTGGGTTTTCTCTTTATTAGATGTTGGTTCCGGTGTTGTTTGTAATTGCGAACGTGAGTTGCCTTTTGTTTATGGATGTAGCCGGATGGTTGGGTTTTGAAGGATGTTGAAAATATAAGTAAATTTGATGCAACTTAAACGTGTAATAAATAGATTGTATTTGGTTTGGCTTATTTTACGTTGGTATGTTTAATTTATACGTGTTTGTGTTTAGCTTGTTACTAAAATAAAATAGGTTGACCAATAAAAAAAATAAGTTTAATTAGTTAACATGTTGAAAGTAGGTTTATATTATTTTAAATTGATTATATACTAGTTAGACTATCCGTAATGGTTAATGCTCATTAGAGACATTTTTCACCACAGCAGCCTTGTGACACCCCTTAAAAATGTGTAATGATTAATGCCCCTTAATGCCATTTTAATCATTATTTTCTATATGGTTTCTTCTCATTGAGCATTATACTAGAAATGTCTCTCCCTCTTCATGCCCCTATAATACCCAGTGAGACGGTATTGGGGGGTTACACATGGTCTTACAATGGCTTAACTTGTTTTCACCTACCAACTCTTTGGATTCAATTAAATTAAGCAAGTTTTACTGGTTGTTTAAGATAACATGATTTTAATTTGTGTTTATTTTTGCGTTCATATATATGACACAAATAAATATATGAATCATTACATGGTGAAATAGTTATAAGGTAAAAGTTGTTACTATAACACAAATAAGAATCAAGTGTGTGGACCATGATAGTTAAACTAATTGTGTTCATTAGAGGGGACGGGGCACCATAGCCGAGGCTACACGGACCTAGGTAAGGTGGCTTGGCAACGAGGTTTGAAAAATCGGTTTCGCCAAGCCGAAGAGAGAATCAAAAGAAGCCGAAGAAAGAGAAGAAAGAGTGGGGTGCTTTGGGTGGGGATCATCTCACGGGGTGTGTGTGATTGGTGGGTATGGTAAAATAGTAGGGTCCTTGATTTCAGACTACTTTGGGCTTGGCGTTTCCGGTGTTTAGACTACTTTAAATTAGTTTGGGTTAAAATGACGTGGCACTATGTGATTGGTGGGCATAAGGGCTACACGAGGCTTGTGCCCCTTCCCCCTTATCTCGTTACAAAAACATTAAATCAAACACTGAACATTACCAAAACCGTTTAAAATCGAACCAAAATACATATAGTGTTTTCTTATTTTTTGGTTTCCACCATTTGAATTTTGTTTGAACCTAATATATCGAATATCAAATAATGGTTGTTTAAAATTTATCGTTTAGCCAACCAAATTACAATTTTATCCTAGTCTTATTTAGCCCCAGCTCAATTAAACACAAGATAATGGAAAAAAAAGTAAGAGAAAATCAAAAGATTTAACAAAAACTATTCAGTTTATTCAGCGAGAAACCTAAAAATTCAAATTTGATTTTCAATTCGTTTTAAAATTTCTTAGTTCGATTCAGTCTTCTATATCAACTAAATAAACTTCAAACCGAACCAATAATTAAACACCCTGGTTTCAATCCAACAACATCTTGTTACTCAAAATGTTACCTCATTATAAAGAACATAAACAAAAAAAGTTCGAAAAAATATGGTCCATTTATTATGTAGCAAACTAATGTTTGATTGTCTAGCTTTCTGGCCCCACACGACGTGGCTTTGGAGAGTAAAAAACATGACTCACGTCTCTCTTTTCTCTCTCATTGTTCTAATTTCTAAACTTCTATCCATCAAAGGATGTGTGGTTGCAGAAAATATTTGTTGATCACACCCGCACTTGATGAGCTGAAATTATACCCTTAAAACAGAGCGGAACCGGACTAAATAAGTATAAAATTTTCGGGCGAAAACGCGTAAGGTGGATAGCAGTGTAAATATTTCCGATAACTTTTTTTCCGGCAAGTGGGAGTAAAAACAGTCAACATATAGTCATATAGATGCAGCATGCATATAATATATTGATATAACATTTAATCAGTTGAATAGTTTATTTAAAATATAACAAAGCTGGAAAATAATATGCTTACAGATGTAGCAGATTGGAGAAATGGTTTTTTAGGCAGAAGAAGTACAGATCGTAACACCACCTTCATTTGTTCATCAAGAGTACAACTCTTAAAGCAGGATGTACAACTAGTTCACGTCTTTCTCTCTTCTCCCAAAATCTTGGACCTCTTTGAATTGTACATCCATCCACTTTCTCCGTCTATTTATATATTTTTATTATTCTAAATTAGGCAATTTATTTAATTTCTTTGCATTTTTTTTAATTTAGTCGTTATTATTTGTCAACAAATACAAAAAATTATCTAGAAAGAATATTGTGGTAATAGACTAATGGTGGCTCCATATATAATAATTTAATAATTGCATGTGTGTTATTATAGCTTTTAGATAAAGGTTAGTATAAAGCGTTATTAACGTACAAAGCATAAGAAGGATATTTGGCCGTCGATTAGGTTCGTGTGATAGGTAAATTCCACGTGGTGGTATGATTGTAATTATTAAGCGAATTAAAAACCGTTTAACATAGGCAAGGGCATTTTCGTCACACGCTTTTAAATCGTAACGTGAAGCGTTAAGGCAAAAGGACTAAATTACCCTTCCCAATAAAAACGAGCAAAACCACATGTCGCCCTCTCCTTCCTTCGTATCATTTCCATGCAAAGAATTCTTTGTATTTAAAACTTTCTCTGGCTTTTAAGTGTATAATAAACACAAGATTGTTTTTCATATAAATTACTTAATCTTAGTTTAATTTAGAATTTTAATCGTATAATTATTTATTTGGTCTTGGTTGCTTAAGACGATCGGCTTAATAACTGGTTCGATTATTAAAAAGTTTAAAACAGGTGAAAAGGTTGTTTTAGGGTTTATATTTACTATTTTATGATTACATTGGAATTTTGGAATATATATTTACTAAAACATCATAACATTAGTTGTTAGTATATTAAGACCAACTTATAATAAAGTTGGTTACTTGATTGGAGAAAAACAATAGAAAGTCAAGATAAGAAGGATAAACAATAAAAAGACAAGAAATTGGAAATTATTGCGATAGGTGTTCCACATCAAAACAAGATAGCATCTACACCTCCGCTTCCCATCCTTATTTTCCATTATTTGTTTTTTCTTATCTTACTTGTCGATCTATGAATTTCCTATAAATTTTAAATTAAATAATCATACTTATAATATGTGGTAAGAATAATCGAATAAATTGTTTGATTTTTTAACTTAAAATATTTGTTATATAATGTGGTTAATGGTTATGTTTATGCATGTAAAATGATTGTGTTGCAAGCACAAATTGATTATTTGGGGTTATCTTACAACTCTTCTATTATTCTTATAAACGTGGGATTAATTTACACAAAATATTACTGCCTTTCTTAAGGTTAATTGGTTCCTTACGTACATGTTCTGGATAATTAAGCTAAACTAGGGATGTTACCCGTGTGCGATTCAACGTACCATAGGCCACACGAATTAGAGGCTTGTTCGGGCCATGCATGCCAAATTGTTTCCATCCAAAGGCTATATCATGCATTCCAAATGGTTTCCATCAAACTCTCATTTCATTAAATAAGTAGAATTGTCTAGTAACTGACGTCGGCGACGCCAAACCTGCCGTTACGATTTCGGTTTTCTTGTTTTTTTCATTACTTTTTCGTTTATAACTCCGTTTTCGCGGCCACGTCTTCGTATTTTCACCCTCTTTCATATCATCACTTAATATCTTCATTTAAAATCCATTTGTTTCCTCCAAAATTAAATCAATCCTCAACAGTTTTCCCCGTGTGCTTGATTCTTCAAGAATTTGCTCTTTTCTTCGCTATTTTAGCACTTATAACTTGCAATTCATCATTCTCGGATAAGTGCCTAATTCCGGATAAAACCATACACAAAAGATATTAAAAATACTAAAATAAACTATCTAAATATGATCCTTTCAGCATCACATCACACGGTTGTCCCGGAAGGTAGTGAAGGTGTGTTGGTTTGCACCCAAGGAGTTTGTTATGATATGGTCCTTAAAAGGATGTTCCTGGTGCTACGGGGTTTGTGAGGGTTGAATGTGAGAAACATGTTACTCGCGAGGGTAGCAAGATGAATTTAATATACACTGTACTTTTTTTCTTTAATTTCACCAAGTAGTTGTCAACACAACCGATCTATTAGCATTACTTTACTTAAGTAGTTTTCTCTCCCATTAAGGTGATAACAAGACCATGACGGATTCCCCAGGGGCGTTGTGACAAATGCTAAGGCGCTGACAAGGAAGGGAGTGCGAGTCCACACAAGACACATGTTTTTTTAAGTTGGTACAGATACCAAAATCCATGTGTTAGCAGCTACTCCACTTGACCCATCATCTTTCCACCAGTTTAATCGATGTCGAAAGGTCGGTCAAAAATGAAGAAAAAATTGGTTCCTAGCTACCTTACTAGAAAGGGTAAGTAGGGTATCTGTCCACGAGGAATTAAGTGTTAAAAGTTTGTGTTTTTCATTGTTAAGAATTATTTTCGATTGATTTGACTGTAAAAGTGATTATGCAAATGACTTTGATTGACTTGGTTGTAAACAATACTAAGAAAGTAATCTTCTCCAAGGATCAGGTTTGGAAATCACAATTTATCTTGTTAATCTAATAGGAAGTCATTAAGAGTGACTTTATGTATGATTAGAAAAATGAGATTACAAAACTGAACTTAATGGATTCTATTTGCAAAATCACAAATTCAAGTAAGTAAAGACAAAAATCAACTAAGCATCTAGTGACACAAGAATATTAATTTAATGTTTAAACACAACTAGATTGTTTGAATGTAAAACCAAAATTGAATATGATCAAAACCATAAAAGATTAAAAAATCAATCCCAAAATCTTGAATAAAACAAGAATTAAAGTTCTAATCCAAACCCTACGCCTAGAGAAGATCACGGGTGAGTTTAGCATCTTATCTCCATCATTGATTCTTCACTTGATGTTGTGGTAGATCTTGGATTCATGAACATGAATGATTAGTAGATGTTAGAATGCTTTGGAATGCCTCGAAATTGCCTCATGGATGATAGAAAACGCTTGGGGGAATGATGGACTTCATAACCTAAGAGTTTGGTATACGTAGATAGGTGAAATCCCCTAAAAATAGCGAGTTTTGCTGACAATGGGCGCACCTTGCCCCGGGGTCCTTCCAGACTCCACTTTTCCATTGTCTTGCGCTGAAGACCTTACGCCCAAAGCATTTTACCTTACATTCCAACTCTGCATTTTCTCTTTCCTTTGTGTTTTCACTTCAAGTTGCATCCATATGCCTCTAAACTCTCACCTAACTTTCGAAAAGCCTCCTTTAAGCTCCATTTAGCTCCGCGTAGCCGCAATTCAAAACCATTCTTAATGTAATAAGGTTATACACAATTAAACACTTAAAAACTCATAATTAAACATATTAACAAACTTTTTTTTATCATCTCCCATCATACATGCATAGGCAAAAGTCTATCACACCTGTGATCACAGACAAAACTGATGACCAAGACTGTCACTAATTCTAGGGGAATCCACCTTCCAAAAACCCATTGTGTTAAGACCTTTGACTCGCGCTTGACATTTTATCACAAACGACATTCCAACCGACATCCTTAGTAAAAAAGTTATGTAGATACCGGTACAAGTTTACTTGTTATTCAAACACTTGTTAGTTTACATATGTTTATAAAGTTTGGTATAAAAACCAAAATCCACGTGTTACCGGCTACTCCACTTGATCCATCATCGTCTACTCCCAACACCAACACCAACACCCTCATCCCTTATCTCTTCTTTTTTTTTTTTTTTTTTGAACGGCTCATCCCTTATCTCTTCTAACAACAATAATATAATAATATATTCTACAAACCCCACTCAAACAACAACCTTCTTCACTACTCTCTAATGGCGTCTGTCTCTCCTCCAACCTTCCCACACTCCATACGCATATCCGATCCACCTCACACTCTCCACAAACTCACCTACACAAACCCTAGGTTCACCCGATTAAACTCAACCTATTCGTCGACTCTATTTACACACTCTCATCTACCTAGGGTTTTGGATTCATCGACTGTTTGTCGATGTCAGAGAAGCAGCTTCAACGAAGGAACCAGCAAGGATGATGATGATGACGATGATGATAGGTCTAGGGGATGGGAATCGGTGTTTCAGCAGAATGTTAGGAACGTGATTAAGTGGTTTGATGATTATTTGGCTGGATTTCGGAAGAATAATAATATTAATAATGATAATAATATTAATAATGATAATAATAATAATAATGAGGTGGTGGTGGTGGATGGGGGCGAGGAGTGGGATTGGGAACGGTGGAAGAGGCATTTTGAGGAGATGGATGAACAGGAGCGGATGGTTTCGTTTTTGCAGGTATTGAGCTTAGGGATTGTTTGTTAATTGGTAGGGGGATTTGAGATGTGGTGCTATGTGAATTTGATAAAATTAGTATAATAGCGATGTGTATGATGATATTGTGGTAACATTATTATGTTGAGGTTTTTAGGATTTGTTGATTGGTAGGGTAGATTGAGGCAGCTAAAGTGTATGATAATAATTGATGTTATGGTAACATTAGTATGTTGCGGTTTTTAGGGTTTGGTAGTTGGTAGTCAAGATTAAGATGTGGTGCTATGTGAATTTGATGAATTTAGTATAATAGCGATGTGTATGATGATATTGTGGTAACATTATTATGTTGAGGTTTTTAGGATTTGTTGATTGGTAGGGTAGATTGAGACAGCTAAAGTATATGATGATAATTGATGTTATGGTAACATTAGTATGTTGCGGTTTTTAGGGTTTGGTAGTTGGTAGTCGAGATTAAGATGTGGTGCTATACTGTTATGTGAATTTGATGAATTTAGTATAATAGCGGAAGTGCATGATGACACTGTGGTAACATTGTTATGTTGAGGTTTTTAGGACTTGAATGATTGGTAGGGGAGATTGAGATGTGATGCTTTTGTGAATTTGATGAATTTAGTAACTCAAGGTTAGGCCATAGCGAATACCACAGAATAAAGAACTAAAGCATGCTGAATTTATGATTACATTGTTATGTTGAATAGGAGCCTATGGTTTCGTTATTGCAGGCTTGGTTTTGTGATGCGCGTGGGATCGCATTACGTGATGCGATTCTATGATGCGCGCTTCACATGATGTGGTCTGAACAAATTTGGCCATCGACTTAGCAATGGGTTTGAGTATCTGAACAAATCAGACCATCAATTGAACACATATGACTAGATATGATGGGAATAATATTTTAGTGCTTTAAAAGTTAACAAGTTAAATTATTATCTATAAATAAACTTTTTAAGTATTTTTTAATAACAAACACCTCAACGCGCGATGCGCACACTTTGCGCGCCGGCTTTTGGGATCTAATCACATTGGAACGCCACGAGATTTTTAAAACCAAGATTGCAGGTATTTGAGTTTGGGATCCTTGTTTTGATTGTGGTTAGGGTTTGTTGATTGGTATGTGAGATTTGAGATGTGGTTCTATGTGAATTTGATGAATTTAGTACAGATAAAGCGTATGATGAAATTGTGGTAACATTATTATGTTGAGATTGTTAGGGTTTGCTGGTCAAGATTGAGATGTGATATTATGGCAATTTGATGAATTCAGTACAACTAAAGCATGCTGAAATTACGATAACATTGTTATGTTGAAATTGTTAGGGTTTGCTAGTCAAGAGCCTACTGTTTCTCTCTTTCAGTGTAATTATTCTGTGATAACATTATTGTGTTGATTTTGTGACACGTATTTCATTTTAGGCGCAACTAAAGTTTGCTGTTGCTAATGAGGACTACGAAGATGCTGCTAGGATAAAGGATGCAATTGCAGCAGCTGCTAATAATGATACTGTTGGCAGGGTGATGTCTCAGTTGAATGTAAGAAAATTATGTAATCTGTTATAAGTGAACAGCATCATGTATGATTTATAAACATACTGTCTTTGTACTGATCTAGCTTCTTGTTGCAGAAAGCCATAAAAGAAGAGCGTTACAAGGATGCAGCATTTGTACGAGATTATGCTAGTGCAGGTTTGGTGAGTTTTTACAATTATTCTCTTTGGCTTTGAATGTTACTTGTATAAGCACAATCCCTATGGATCTCAAACCGTATAAGTATAAACACATGTTGAGTAAGCAATATGCACATGAATTTGTTTTAAAGGTGCTAAAATACCTATTAAAGCTAATGTTTCTTTTGCTTGTAATGGATCGGTCACGTCAACTATGTTATCCCCATGCATGTGCACTTTGTATTTTACTATGAGATTCTCACAATTATCATTATATAACACTAGCTTGTAATATTGCTTCTTTCAGAATGATATTAAAGGTTTCAAGATGAGTGTGAGTAGATGGGTTGGGTTAGATAATGGGTTAATGTTTGTCGTTGTTTAGAACACAATGTCTGGGTTGGGTGACCCAAAAAATCCTTTTTATATATTTTTAAGGGTTTATTTATATCCAATATGTTAATTATAAGTTTTGATTGCTTACATTATGTCAGTATCCGTACAATATAATAATGTAATTTTTAGAATAAAGATATCTAGGCAGTTGTATGTGCTATTAATAGACTTTTTGCGAACTTTCACTCATTTGGACCATTCAAGATTAAACAAGACCATTGACCCATTCATAAGTGAACGGGTTGAAGTTGCTACTTGTAAGAAATACAATTATAGTTGTACACTTGGGATGATGGCATTACAAATGTATTTATAACATCTGCTTTTATCTTTAATGGTAGCAGACTAGCAGTAAAAGGCACAACGCATGGAGGTCAAACATTGAATATTGAACTTGTGCAACTAGTTGTGCAACTAGTGTAGGATTTACCCCTTCTTCTAGAATTTGGTATACCCACAACTCCACAAGAACCAAATGTCAAATGAGTTTTTCCAGTTGTATTCACGTATATAACCCAGTTATAGTAATCTGTGTTTATTAATGATGTCATATTATTTTTTAAAGACAAAAATAAAGTATTGTGATTAATAGCAAGATTGTCAGTTACAGAAGATGAGAAACAAGCACTAGAAAACAAAACTAGAAGATTGCACATTTGCACGGAGAAATTTATTGAACTACATTATATTTTATAGGGTTGCAATTAGACCTATGATGTTGTACGGAACAGAGTGTTGGGCCATCAAGAAGACACAAGCGTGTAAGTTGGAGGTAGCTATGAGGATGTTGAGGTGGATGTGTTGACATACTATGTTAGACAAGATAAGAAATAAGGTTTTTAGATATATATTAAGGGTGGCTAGCTAGTATATCCGATAAGATTAGGGAAGGAAGATTGAGATGGTTTGGGCATATTAGGAGGAGACAAACTACAGCCACAATCAGAACCGTGGAAAATCTCATTGTGTAGGGAAGAAGTAGAGGAAGGCCGAAACTAACTTGGGAGGAGCGGATTAGGCAGGATTTGTTAGACTACACCTTTCAGAGGACATGGTTGAGGATAGGAACTTATGGAGACGCAGGATTAATGTAAAGGATTGTTAAGGGGTTTGGTTAGATTTGTGTTAGATTTTGTTTTAGGATTTTTGATCTTTACTCTTTTTAGGTGGGCTATGCGTGTTATCGCTTGCATATGTGTCCATATGTGTTGTTTTCACTATTATATGTTTTATTTGTTTGGTAGCTTATTAAGAATACTGTTAGTACGCTATGGTTTTTTTGTTGTCTTTTTAATAGCTATGTGCATATGTTCGTTGTATTTGACCCTTATGTATGGTTATGGTTTTGGAGCCGGGGATCTAACTGGAAGCCGCCTATTTATCCTTTGGGATAGAATCTCACCCTCCCTAGACCCTGCCATTAGCTTGTCTATAGGTGGGATTATACTGGTTTAATGTTGTTGTGAATTCAGATTTTCAGATACGTGTGGTAAACAAATAGTTTATTTTTCGAAGAAGGGAAAAAAGATTATATTCCTAATTGGATTCGTGGAAAACTTGGAATTATCATTTTTGTATTTTTCTTGAGCTTTACACTACACATTTTGTATTTATATTGCTTGTTTGGTCTTTTGATGTAATTATTGAAGTTTCCTTAAATAGTAAATATGCTTTCTTCAATTTTTAAAAATGTTATACAGTATGTGTTAGGGGTCTGACATTTAGGTTCTAATGGATATGCTAAATCAGTTAGGGTTTACCTCTACATCTAATCATGATTAATGTGCAAGGATCTGTGTTGCATGCTCATGGAAGGAAAAAAGATATCAGATAAAAGTAGCATAATACTTCTTTCACTTGACCCTGTACTATTTTAAGTTTGTAGATATGTGACAGTTTCTCCATAGACCCTGTGATTATAGCCAAACAACATATTTGAATGGATTATGAGGAATAATTTGTTCTCAGACAATGATATATGTTATACATTATTACATTGTCATCTAAGTTATTTCATGGATTTTATAATTATCAATATATACAGACATTACTTCAATAGTCCCATGCCTATGAGATTCTACTATACTGTTCTTTGTTTAGAATTTCTAATATGATGAACTAGAGCTTTATTATCATGGATTATTATGGACCTCATTTTTGTAGTCATTTTTTTTTCTGGAGGAAATATATATGTACGTGTGCTAGTTCTTTCGATATATTTTGTTTTTTATATGAACCATTTGTGTTTTGGCGATTCTAATTTACTTATCACATCTCTGCTGTACATTTTGAACTACATTCTTTCTAGTTCTGTGCTTTCTCATTATTTACTATATTTCATTTATCTTGAAATTTAGGTTGGTTGGTGGGCTGGATTTTCAGATGATAGCAAGGACCCATATGGTCGAATCATCCGTATAAGTGCAGAGCACGGAAGATACCTTGCAAGAAGTTATAGTCCCAGGTAGAGTATCCACTTGAAAACCATGTTATAGCCATAGATAGAAACTATATAAGAAACATGTTTTCATAACGCAAATTATCAGCATTTAAAAGTTCTATTCTTCATATGTTAATATTGTTTTTTCAAATTTAGAAGTTCATAGATAGAAACTATATAAGAAAAATGTTTTCATGACACAAATTATCAGCATTTAAAAGTTCTATTCTTCATATGTTAATATTGTTTTTTTTCAAATTTAGAAGTTCACTGGTCGGTTATTTTCTTTGAATTCAGGCAGCTTGCCAAGGCCGCAGAGGGCGCCCCTTTGTTCGAGTTATTTATTACAATGAATGAAAAAGGAGAATACAAGCATCAGGTAGCTTTCAGATCAATTTCTGGCTATTTTGTCATCCTCAACTCAATTTACTATATGATTGAATTTGCATAATCAGGCTGTATACCTCAAACGTGCTGGGGGTCCTCAAGATTTTTCAATTTATTCCTCCAAGTCACCAAGTGTTAGTATTATTAATACTGTGAACACTGTGGACCCCATGGGTGACAAAGGTGATGTATTTGCAAAAGATAATGAAGATACAGATGATGAGGAATATAGTTTTGAGAATATTCTGCGGGATATGATTCCTGGTGCAAAAGATGTGAAAATTAAGGTTATGAATGTGACATCACCAGGAAAAATAGACAGGGATTTAATATCAAAAGTGGTTGAACAAATTATGGAGGAAGAAGATGAGGATGAAGATGGTGATGATGTTGATGATGATGAAGATACAGAGGAAGTCAAAGATGAAACTGATGGAGAGCAATATGATATTGATATTGATATTGACGCCGGTAATACCATTATTGATGGGGAAAATGATAGTCAAATTGCAGTCAAAGTGGTAGTTGGTGGTTTAGCACAAAAAGTTTCCAGTGATGCATCTCAAAAAGATTTAGTTCGAGTTCCAGCTATGCTTGAAAAGAAAAATCGTTCGTCATTCACTTTTTCTATACCAAAAGAAAATGACAATGCTCAATCAGGCAATGCAGAATCTTTAAGTAAAAAAGATGCTAAGATTCCAGGTACTCGTAGCATAGACACTGTTATGCTCAACCTTGCCAAATATATTGGAACAGGGAAGATACCCATGAAGGTCAGCCTTAACTACATGAATTTAGTGTTTTGACTGTTGCATAGCAAAGTATATCGTTGGAGCTCTTGATGATATCCTTTTTGTTCAGGTTCTAAAAGATGTGAATCAGTTGATAAATCTCAGCCTTAGTCAGGCTCAAAACCGTCAACCTTTATCTGGATCTACAACATTTAACAGAATAGAGCTTCCCTCTAATCAAGATCCTTTAAATGGTGAGAATTTGGCTGAATTAGATTCCACGATTTCATGGTCTCTTTAGTTGCAATATCGTCTTTTCAAACTTTTTTGGGAACCAATGTAAAGAAAAGGTAGTTGAAATAATTTTACTAATATTTGTAAAACACATTAAGATGTCTTTTTATAAATGTATTACAAAATCCCATACTGGGTAAATGTTTATTTTTATTGTTATCTACAATCATTTTACCTTTCAGTTTTGAAACCGAGTCTTCAAACCAAACAGCAATATAGAAAGGAATATAATTGAGTTTCATTTCATTCGCAGCCAAGTGCCAACCACATCTTAAATGTTTTACATTCAAATTCTATAACTGTATTTCCAAACGCGTTTGGCAGGATTGTATGTTGGTGCACATGGGATATACACTTCTGAGGTGATTCATCTCAAACGGAAATTCGGGCAATGGCAAGAAGAAGGTAACATGAAGAAGTTTTCAAATCTTGAGTTTTATGAGTATGTAGAAGCTGTAAAGATTACTGGTGATCCTTATGTTCCAGCTGGGCAGGTATACTTTGCACTTTGTTTACAGAATCATGTACACACCTTTTTTTTACATTATTTTCTCTACAGGTTGCATTTCGTGCAAAAGTTGGAACCAAGTATCAGCTACCTCATAGAGGCATCATCCCAGAAGAATTTGGAGTGGCAAGTATTTGAATATTCATTTTGTTATATATTGTGAGCGTTTTGAGATCGTTTTGGTAATTCAGATCGCTCGATATCGGGGACAAGGGAGGCTTGCAGACCCAGGGTTTCAAAATCCTCGATGGGTTGATGGTGAACTTGTTATTTTGGATGGAAAGGTGCCCACTTTTTCATTGACTTGATTTTAGTTTTTAGAATTTTGACTATAATTACTAATGCCAACTTTTTACTTTTTTCTTGCAGTACATTAATGGTGGTCCTGTTGTTGGATTTGTATACTGGGCTCCTGAGTCCCATTTCTTGGTGTTCTTTAATCAGCTTAGGCTGCAGGAGTAAGATGCTCTTTGTACATGAATCTTCACAAATCTTGTTTCTAGCTGGTTAAGATCATATAGGTACGCTCTTCCTTTACCGATTGCATAGCAGATCCATTCATAGTATGAGTAGTTATTGTTTTTTTTAAATTTTGGATTAAGTTGGTGATGAAAAACAGTAACTTGGTATAGAACTAAAATTGGTGAGAAAAAAAGGGGTTCTCATGGTGGGTGGTAATTGAATGGGTGAAGACGGTAGCTGTAGGAGCGGGAGAGCGGTGTTTGGAAGTAGTTACCGTTGGTGGTGGCGGGATCTTATCAAGGGGATTGTTTGATTTTTTTATCAATAGTAAATAAGAAATTAAAAATCCTAATCTATATTCCTTTATCAAGGGGATTGTTTGATTTTTTTATCAATAGTAAATTAGTAATAAGAAATTAAAAATCCTAATCTGTATTCCTATATCTATACTATATTATAATACATAAAAGGATTTACATAATTTTGAGACTATTAAGTAAAACAACTTTTAAATATAGTACGATCCCTTAAACGTATTGTTGATTTTTACAGGACCATAATTTTTTCATACGTTAATATTTAAAAAAATACACCATAAAGGGGAGCATTTTATTCTCTTTAATTTGAGTATGATGTTGCTATAGTTTTTTTATTAATTAAAAAAAACATGTTACATGATTACTAGTGTTTGGGTTTCGCGTGGGCATCCCTCCAGTAAATGAGTAAACAAATTGGTTTTCTATCATTTTTCCAGCTTATTTCATTATAGCTTATCCTTGTTTGTTTGTGTTTTATATCTTATTGTCTTGCAGTGTTAGATGACTTGTGGAGTCTTAAGAGTGGAGAGTCAATTTGCATAACCTTCCATCAGAGTCAAATGACACATGTAATTATCAGAGTCAATTTTGGCTATACTAAGTTTGTTATCTAGGGATGTGACACCTCATTGGATGTATGTAAGTTTGTCAAACATCTAAATCAGTCAGTCATGATAGATGTTAAATAAGTCCCTGAATAGAGAAAGTTCAAGTTTTGTTGCTTTGTCTTGTAAATGCCTTTTTTAAACTAATTACAATTGGTTTTTGACTGATCACTCATATGTTACTCCTTACATGATACTTAAAAATGATCTAGAGATGATAGAATTTAGACTCATGCTGAATATTTCATTATATTTGATGAAAAGCCGATGTTATAAACCATTGAAACCGACCTTAGTGACCAAACGGAAACAAGCTTATTCAGCCGGTTTAACTTTTTAAGGATCGGGCAACGGTTTATTGTTGAGTTTAACTTCTCTTATGTGTATTTTTTGTTTCCAGATATGTGGTCCATTTTGAAAAGAAAAAAAAAAGGGTTCATGGAAATAATGATCTTTAAAATATTAAAAAAATAACAACTCTGTGAAAAACGAACTGCTTTTTTGGCTGGCTTCTTGGCTTGTTTGGTAGCCTCTTAACGAGGCTTTGAACCATTCAGCTCTGAATGTTTCAACATTCATACTGTTTGTTTCAACCTAAAAAATGCTCTGAATGTAATAGTTAAGAGCTTAACCATTCAGACTTGGTGCATAACTGAACCATTCAGACATCTTAATGATTCAGCACTTAATCAACCAAACAGCCTAACCTCGCAAACTGCCAAACTCAACTACTTCATTCAGCCGATTTTAGAGTTTTATACGAATCGTTCCATTGTTTATGGCTGGGTCTAACTTTTCTTGTCTATTTGCTTACGCCTAATGTTTATAAACCTTGTTGTCAGCTTAAAAAAACCGTGCAAATAATGATCTTAAAAAAGATCTTAAAAACTGGAAAAAAATGGACCGTTTTTAGCCGTCTTCTTAACACAACTGGCCTAATGACTTTGTCGTTTTACAAAACCGTAGTCATGTGTTAGGTAGGGGTGTTCATCGGTTCGGTTTACGGTTTATTTGGTTTATTCGATTCGGTTTTCAAAATTTTGTACCTCAAACCAAAAACCAAACCAAACCAAACCAAATTAGGAATATGAAAACTAAACCAAATTCAACCAAATTGAATTCGGTTCGGTTTCGGTTTAAAACCAAACAAACCAAATTCAACCAAACAAACCAAATTGAAACGAAGTTTTTTTTCTTTAACTTATATACCTATATGTTCCAAAATCCGGAAAGAAAGTTCGCAATAAATATAAACCAAAAAATCAAGGGGAAAGATCCGGTACAAATAGCTTTTTTGGTAAGAACTGTAAGAATCAAAGGAGGGTATTTTTTTTTAATTTTTTTTTTCAAAATTTTTTTTCCCCATATTGTTAAACATGTATTATAGTATTGAAAACTAAAAAAAATAAAAATAAAAAAAAATTTGGTGTAGAGTAATTACGTGTAGAGTAATTACATAATTACTCTAGTGTAAACTAATGTATTTACCTTAATGACGTAATTACACTAAAAAAATTTTTTTTTTTAAAATTTTTTTTTGTATTATTCATCTAGAAAGAATGTTAAGCACATGGGAAAAAAAAATTCTAAAAAAATAAATAAATTTTTTTTACCCCCTTTGATTCTCACAGTTCTTACAAAAAACCTATATGTATTTGATCTTTATTCAAAAATCAAACCACGCAAACAGAAACATCATAAAAATTAGAAATAGTAAAATGAACCATAGTTTACTAGTTTATACTCAGATTATTACCTCTATAAATTGGTGGGCTTTATTTATTTTAGGTTGGGTTTAATAATTTGGGCTTATATATTATATATGAGTTATTAAATATTATTATTTTTATTTAATAATTAATTATTTTACCGGTTTATTCGGTTATCCAAATAAACCAAATAAAAAAAATGTAGAACAAAAAACCAAACCAAACACCGAATAAGCAATTCGGTTTCGGTTAAAACCAAACCAAACACCAAATTCGTTGTTCGGATTGGTTTTTTTCGGTTACGATTACGATTCGGTTTTCGGTTTTTATTTGGTTTGCAGTTTTTCTGAACACCCCTAGTGTTAGGTCCAAAAGTTTGGTCAAAACAGGTTCCGGAAAATAAACACCCCTTATTCATTACAAACCCAAGTGATACAATATTTCTCAATAAGCTTATTACATAAAACACATTGCAAACTGATATTGGTTTCATCATTCATGTTACTTCAGTGCACCAAAAGACTTATTACTATATAGTATATTATTACATACTAACATTGGTTTCATCATTCATGTTACTTCAGTGCACCAAAAGACACATCCTTAGCTATTTTTGCCCCTCTTCCTTTAGCCATATACAAACCCATATGCTGCATTATCTCCTGCCAAACTTCCATGCTTCAGTAACTCATCAATCCTTATATTTTCCACATTTTTGTTATGCAAAAAATAATTTGTTTATACCTGGGGATGAGTTAGGCCATCTTTAGTCTCTCTAGCAGCCGACTCTGGGAAATCGAAGGTGGCACAACCACGGGAATACACCACCACGTCTTTCAATGGTGGAAGAAAACCGCGGTTCCTTGCTGATAATGTGGAGCAGACAAAATCAAGCACGCATATGTCGGTGCATACTCCTGCCACCAATAACTTGAACAAGAATAAACAAACAAGCAGTGTTCAGGCGGCGGTTAGTGGTTGAGGTTTCATGATTTGTATGGTTATCTGTTCGGGAAATCATACGTATTTGGAAATACTTACTGTTTGGATGTTATTATTTTTTACCCAGTCTGCAAAAACATTAGAACCATCTGCTTCTATGGAACCTATATATCCGTCATAACAGTCCTTGCGCCTGATGGTTACATTTGATTCTTTCTCCAGCCACTGTAGAGCTATACAGACATGAAGAGAAATAAAAAAAATAAAATGAGACCAAAGAGTGTTGCAGAGATCCTTAAACAGGCCACTTGGGTCAGGTAAATGCTAAAATGGGTTCGGGTCAAAACATCTATAACTGTTTGGTACGCAAACCACTTTTTGTTTCGAATTATTGAACTTTTATAAAGAAAATTACGAAATACGATTACAATAACTATACTATTTCAGTAATTATATGATTTTAAATAAATGATTTACGAAGTTTTATGCATTAAAAATACATTTTTGGGTGACTTTTAAGTCGTTCGATCCATTTTACACCAAATTTTCCACCCACCCGTTGGAGATAAAGCATATCTAGATAAATCCTCCTTAGGAAAAGTATGTGAACAACATATATTACAAAGTGTTTTATGTTCAATAGTTGCTGGATAAACCATGCCGCAACTCATGTAGAGGCTGAAGGCGAGCGGGTTAGGTAACAGGTTTGTCTCACGGCATGGCTCAAAACCGGTTGGGTGACCCACACACACTTTTTTAAACATAATAATCTAAATGCAAAGTAAAAACATTTTAGAAGACTGTACACATTAAATATAGACTCTGAGTCTGAGACATAGTTTTTATTTGACCCGTTTGCGATGAACACAACTTCAAGTTTCATCCATACAATACAATGATCAGGCTGCTAACTATATATAACATAAACTATATTAGAAGGAATTAAGAAGAAAAACATTACCAGGAACTAAATCAGATTCATGAGAGCCTGCAAGACAGTGAGAAGGATAAGGATGTTCAAGTTTTCCCGGCTGATGCGTATCCAAAAACGCGAGAATCGGCCACTTCTTCCCACAGAAAAGCCTTGAAAGCTTCACTGATTCATCAATCATTTCCATCATCTGGTTGTTTGGCTCTCTGGGTGCCTTCACTTACAAACACAATCACAATCATCATATATTCATATCACAACCAAATAATCACAATCTATGTAAACAAACATATTGACCGCGTGTATTATCTTATTATTGTTATTTGATTTATCATTTTAATCTTTAAGTTGATGTTTTAGTTACTATTCTATCTCTAGTTTGAATAGTAGTATAGTACTATAGTTTATTAAAGCCCCGCTTACGGCTGTGCACATATAATGTATATATGTGGGCCATCAGGGGCCAAAAGTAAAGTTGCACTAATTTTAGCGTTATTTTACTAATTTCGTGAAAATAACGTTAAAAATGACTGACGGTTAATCATGCATCATGTGGTGACATTGATAGCCAAAAAACTAGGGGATACATGCACCAATCGGGTTTGTCCCGATTGCTAATTATTATGTGCCTTGTGTCCAAGGCTTGATACAAAACCACTATCGAAGGGTCTCACTGGAAGCAGCCTCTTTATTCCCACGGGGTAGAGCCGTAGAGGTAACGCTATCTACGTCTTACCCTCCTCGTACCCTACCTTAGCTTTTGCTATTGGTGTCATTAACTGAGTATGATGACGGTGATATAGTACTACTATAGTTTATTAATAGAGTATCATCATCGTTAGTAAAGAGATCTGGCTTTCACTATTCAATTCAATACACACAAAAAAAAAAAATTATTCACCATTTATAAATTTCGTTTTGTTTACATAATAGGGGATCATCAACTAATTAATAATAATAATAATAATAATAATAATAATAATAATAATAATAATAATAATAATAATAATAATAATTAATAATAATAATAATATTGGGTGTACGTAGAAGTAACTGACCAGATTACCAGCTCCAACAGTGCAGAAACCATTGATAATATCAACAAGAACAAGTCCAGTGATGACATCATCATGTATGCATACTGATTCTTCCTCCACGGATATCTCCTTCTTCAAAAGCTCAACTGCGCTTACCACCATTTTTTATTCTTTTTTTTTTAATAACTAAAAGAACGGTGACACTGATGGTGGTGGTGTAATATTATGACCAAAAACTGGGTCCCACCATATAAATTGGATTACGTGACATGAGATTGGAAGTGTTGAATTTTGTGACAAAAGTTGTCTACATATCCAAATCCTTTACGGAATTAGGGTGGCCGGTGTAGAGAAGTTTAGTATTATTAAGGGTGGATGGGGTGGTCATCATCCCATCACACTCATCACACTATCTTATCTAATCAGATTGTGTCACTTCATTACGTCATATTCCATCACATTTTATCATTAAACACATGTGACGGTATTCACATTTCATCAATTTTTTTTTAAATAAACTAAAAACATTACATTTTAAAAAAATAAAAACATTAAATTAAATAAAATAAAAAACATTACATTAAATTAAAAAAATAACACACTGCTAGAAATAAAATAAAAACTACTAAAAAAATAACACACATTACATTAAATAAAATAAAAAACATTACATTAAATTAAACCTAATAAAATTTTGGGCGTAACATTCGCCACACCGAAACATGTGGAAAATTCACCCCTACCTCAGCCGCATAGTCGATTTGAGGGGGGACGGGGCGCTACCAGAATTGGTCACGGGTACCCCACTACCAGCACGGTAACACCGCCGCCACCCATGCTGGTAGTGGTCCCGTGAACCAAATTCTAGTTCCAGTTACCATGCTGGTTCACGGATGTGGCACAAACTTTCACACAATTTTATTCCTTTACTCCAATAAATAAAATAAAACGGTAAGCAGCAAAAAACCAGTGTCACGCGGACCCGGGTTTTTTCGAGCTGCATTCGTGTACGCAGATACGGGCGTCGCGTTAGTTCAAGAATTTTTCCCGAACCAGAACCCATTTTTGCACCCTCCTTGCGCGCGCGGGTAGGTGCCAGAGTATAATATAACACAAAGAATTTAATCTCTTTCATTTGGTTTCACCTTATAAACTCATTCATTTTTTATCTCTCCACCAATATAGAACAAACCAAACTTACATTCACATTGTAATACAAATCCATAAAATATGCAAACAAACAAAAAAAAACAAATACTAATATTTCCATGCTTCTAGCATACCATGTGCTTACTATATTAAAATAAAACACACACTCGAATATTTTCACCTCAATTGTTTGTTATCTCGTGAACCATATGTTCTCTTTCCATTTCAATGACCAAAATTCAATATTAAATACCTTTTAGACGATAATGTGTTTTGGCTTTGCGATTAAAGCCAATGTGTAAACCTTGAATGTATTATTATTATTATTATTATTATTATTATTATTATTATTATTATTATTATTATTATTATTATTATTATTATTATTATTATTATTATTATTATAAAGAAGAGACACATCTACAGTGTCTCTTCAATTTGATTGGCTAAACATTTGACAGCCTCAACTTCATTGGTTAATTTTAGCGGCATCCATTTTTAATTGACCCTTTTTGGAGGCATCCAATGGATTTACTATTATGATCAAACTTTGCTCCATATTTACACTTTAACCATTTTAGGATTTCAAACTTTAACCACCCAACTTTTTAAACTTGCATTGCAATTTGGCAACTAACTTGCTTACTAACTTATGTACTTTATTTTTTCTCAATTTAACCACCAAACTTTTAGCTTTTAGGATTTGAAACTTTGACCACCAAACCTTTTGCTTTTAGGATTTCAAACTTTGACCACCAAACTTTTAGCTTTTAGGATTTCAAACTTTGACCACCCAGGATTTCAAACTTTGACCACCAAACTTTTAGCTTTTATCCGCGAGTATTTTTTTAAGCCCACGCGAGAGTAACAGTCACTTAATATTATCTTTTATGTCCACGAAACCCTCCACGCAACAGGAGCTCCCACAGCGACGCACGATCTTTAACGTCCACAAAACCCTCAACGCAACAGAAGCTCCCGCCGCGAAGCACGGGGTAATAGAATCCTAGTTATTATTATTATTATTATGTGTGAAAATAATTGATAGTTGGGTAAAGAATTAGTGGAGTGCTGCCTACAAAAAAATGTTTCAGTGAAGGAAATCAGTGAAGTGACGTGGCAGTGCAGGATTGGTAGAAATCAGTGAAATGAAAACACCTTCAGTGGAGCGCCCCTTATGCCCTGAGCAAAGCCAACATGCACATCTTCTGTTTCGTTAGGGTGATTATTCACCACTTTCTTAAAAAACTAGGTTAGAGACCCGTGAACTTCACGGGTGAAGAAATTTATAAATAAAACATATTATCGACTAAATAAAATTAAACAATTTTTATAAGGGCAGTGTTTAAACTAAAAGTTTAAAACATAACATGAAAGAATATATATAACATGACAAATTAATATTGTGTTAAAGTTTTTAATTTTAATTTTGTTGTGCTCGTGAATTATGTAAGTTGAGGAAAAAAATCGATGCAAATAAATCTCGTAATAAAAAAATTCTTCAACCAAACAAAATAATAGGATAATTTCCAAAAGAAAACATAAGTCAAAATATAATGTTCACAAAACTTAATAATAGTGCATGACAAAAAGAATTAAATCAAGTACGAAAAAAAAAATTTTGAATACGTTCATAACATCCATTGCAGCATGGTAATTTCCTAGCATTTTGACATCGAACGTTGCAAGCAAAACACATATCGACATCATCTTCTTCAAAGTATTTACTCTTCATCATGATTACGTGATGCTATCCTTTATTATGCATGCCAAAGGTTTTTTGAACTCGTACAAAATACTTCGCACAATCCACAATAAAATACTGCTTCACCCCTTGCTGCAGTAAGGGGTGAGAAGTTGTTAATGTGTTAATGAGAAGTTGTAAATAATATTTGAACAACCTATAATATACAGAGTAAAATCTTGTACAAAGTGTTTTTTTGGAAAGAACGGTGAGAATCAAAGGAGGGTATTTTTTTTATTTTTTTTTCGATTTTTTTTTTTGCCCATATTGTTAAACATGTATTATAGTATTGAAAACTAAAAAAACAAAAAATAAATAAATTTTGGTGTAGAGTAATTACGTGTAGAGTAATAGTGTAAACTAATGTATTTACTTTAATGACGTAATTACAGTAAAAAAAATTAATTTTTTTTTTATTATTCATCTAGAAAGTATGTTTAACCACATGGGAAAAAAAATTTCTAAAAAAAAATATTTTTTTTACCCCCTTTGATTCTCACAGTTCTTATCAAAAAAACACTTTGTATTTGATCTTTACTCATAATATATAAACAATAAGTTGTAAGAATATTTGTAAGTGAAAAAAATGTTACATTAAATCTGTAAAAGTGAAATTACAGTTAATTTCGAAACGTATAAGCAAAATCATAACTCTCTTTTCTCTTCAAGACTATACAAAAAAGTTGGATATACATCAGCTCCCATGGATAAATTTCTTCAACTGCAATAATATTGTGCTCTTGCTTCCATTATTCCTTTTGGAAACCATACATGCGAAAAACACTTTCTGCAACCTCACAAACCAACAATCAACTCAAGAAATGATGAACATCCTATAACAAACATAAAAAAAGTACTTTCACATCACATAGATACCTTCCCAAAGGCAATAGATTAACAAACTCGAACCTAGATGATTCAACATCTACAATAAATATCAAGTACTATCAATTATTGATTGTATTGTGCATTCTGTAGATCATTATATGTCCGAAGGAAATGACTCAAACAACTTTCGTATATGCGGAATACCAATAAATAACTTTAAGCCATGACTACAAAAAAGTTAAAGTGTAAGAAGGTTAATGCATCTGTATAAATCAGTCTGCTCAAACATGACACATTCTTTACATAAACGCATGTGTGAAATTAGATGTTACGGGTCGACGGTCAACCCGGGAAGTCCAGAAGTAGTTGAATGAAGCCAACGTATATTTTTTTATTTTGAATTAGTCTTGATTGGTTGCTTAAATAAAGGGAATAATGGGGATGCCCACATTTTCCACTTAACGTTTATTTCCTAGTTGTTAGGAGTAGTTTTGAACTTTTCTAGTTGTTTCCCTTTATATTGTCATCTTTGGTTTTGGAATTAATCATCAGAAAATTTGCTCCAATTATCCTCTCTATATTCTTCTATATTCCTTCTATTTTTCTTTGGCTATTGAATCAGTTGTTCAACCCACTTAACATTAGAAAAAGTAACATCTCTTGATTTGCATAAAAAGTATCTTCTTTACCAACTTACCCAAATTGTAGTTGCATCTCATTTGATGAAATTATTTAATTGAATATTGTAGTTTTGGCCGTATGTAGATAGTGGCTATCAACATGATAGGTAGTTTTGACCGATTTGAACTCGTTCTAAAGCTAGCTAATGAATGGTCTGTTTCGAATCATTTGTATAAATTTAGGTGACCTGGAAGCTAACAAAAGTGGCATATATTTATATTAAGAATGAGTCATGATTTCCACTAATGTAGAACATGTTTTGATCATTATCTAATTCTTTGACATCAGTGGGAAAAAAATACATTGGATCAAAACACAATTCTTAACATTTGGAGTCTTTACATTTTAATAAAGTTAAAACTGTCATTTACACCAAAGATATATTAGTGCAAAAATAGTAGTAATAACTAATAACTTAGCTTGGATCAATAAAAGAGACAACTACACATCAAATTTAGGACCATTAAGTTACAGTTACACATATTTAAGCTTAAGCATGAGTTTCAATTCCAGTCTTTCAAACATGCTTGACTTGTTGACCAATTCCGATATAGCTCGGGCATGCTTCCTTGATGTTGTTCATCCTCCCTAAAGCATAGCGTACCCCGTTCTTACGCGATGATGACCTAACCTGTTTGTACCCACAATATAAAAAATAAAACGCCATAAAATATTTCTAAATGCTAACAACAAAATATATTTACCAACATAGTGATGAGGCATGTGAGCTTTGAGCTTGTATAATGCGTATACTGTCATCAAAGAACAATTAAAATACAAAATAAATAAAATAATTAACAATCCAAATAGCTTAAAAGATCATCTAAATTAGCAAATACATAAATAAAATATACCTAAACACATCAAAACAAAGGTTGAAGTTGAATTTAAAAATAAGGAATTAACTTACCATAGTGAAATATATGGTAACGTAAAATGAGTTAGCCCACTTTTATTTTACAACAATTTAGATATAGGCAAAAACAAATTTTATTTTATCTATGTCTATATATAATTTTTTTTTTTTTTTTTTGATGAAAACATATAATATGAAAATATTTATAAGAAAATATAAATAAATCCTTACGGTCCGGTCCGGTTTTATGCGGTTGGTTTTCGGTATAAACCGTAAACCAAAACGTTTGCTACGGTTTGAAAATATTGAAACCGACCGACCGAAAGTTAAGTAAAAAAACCGACGACCGGTTTGGGCGGTTTCACGGTTTGAAACCAAACCGTGAACACCCCTAGTAAATGTTGTAGATTGGTGATGTTGATATGTTGAAAAGTGTTTGTATTGATAATATGTAGTTTTGTTTAACTTATAATGTATCTTATTTTGTAGGATCAAATTAAGGGTTTGTTTCAAGACTCGGGATTTATTGAAGGACACTCAATATTTATGCATTCAATGAAGCCATAAAAAAGCCAAAAAGAAGGATACGGACGACGGAGACAAATGATGATATGGACCACCTACTTTGATGTTTGAATTGTTTGTCTTATGATGTTGACTTAAACAAGATATTTGAACGAGTTAACGTTTATGTAATTATATGTGTTTATAATAATCAATGGTTTGTGGTATATGTATATTTTGAAAAATATGTATATTTTTAAAAAATATGCATATATTTGTACTAGCTGTTGAAAAACTGTACATGCTGAAATACGGAGAAAAATACGTCATACATGTTAATTGTTGGATACTATTAACCGCGACTCTCGGACTCTTCCGTGACGACATTTGTCACTGTTATTGACTAACCTGCCGGAGTCATGTCGCCGTTTAAGCAGATTCCGGAAACAATGACCATTAATTAGTGTAACTTTTTTTATCAGTGGCATCTTATGTTTTTCTCACTAATAAAGTGATGTAGGTTCAAGTCTCATAAAAAGACAGATGAATTATACAATTATATTTTATGGTGTCTATGTGTTCAGTTAAACAAAATACTAACTCTTTCTAGAATTGTATATCTTAGCCGACATAAATAACAAGGACTATACTTATCATTATTCACTTTATAGTTTTATAATTATCTGTAACTAGGTGTTTTCCAGCCCGCGCGCTGCGGCGGGAAAAACCTGTTTTCATGTGAGCATGTTAATCCTTATTTTAGGATTGTTGACGATAGGGCTGTTCACGAGTCGAGCCGAACCGAGCGGACCTTTGCTCGTGCTTGGCTCATTTACAAACCGAACCGAGCCGATCGGCTCATATACAATCGATCCAGAAACCGAGCGAGCAGTGTTCGAGCGCACATTTTTTCGAGCGAGCATCGAGCGAGCGACGAGCGGTGAATGTTTTTTGGAAAACCATAAATTTGGGATGTTTCCTTTAATATTCTCGCTGCCTAGTGATGTCTGAGGTTCGACCGTTTGAGAATGAGGCTCTAGTTGAGCATACTACAGAGAACGATTGTCTTGTTGTGGCGTAGGTTGATAGCGGGAGATGATTGATGGTGGACAACTAATGGGAATAGGAAGTCAAGCATGTTTTTTCACGACTTAGGGTTTTACAATTAAACTTATGGTTAATTTATCATTGAGTTGACTGAACCAATAACTATAAATATAACTCTATATATGCATATATTGACCTAAACCCAATAGAGTGGCATGTATAAAACTATAAATATAATTGTAATTAATGTTTATACATATAATTATATATATAATAAATTAATAAAAATTATATCGAGCCGAACCGAGCCGAGCGGACCTTTGCTCGTGCTTGGCTCGTTTACAAACCGAACCGAGCCGATCGGCTCATTTACAAACCGAGCGGAAAATCGAACGAGCAATTTCCAAGCAAATTTCGAACGAGCGGCGAGCGCCGAGCGTTTTGAACAGCCCTAGTTGACGAAGACACGAATTCGCATTCGACAAATATACAAACTTGCATCTGCAGATCCGAATAAATATGCACCCATTTTTTTACAATATCTCCACTAATATTAATATAACATGAAGTATTTTTTATATGTGGGCTGACTACAATGAAAAGGTTGAAGCAATATCATGTTCGCTTTATGCTAATCCAGCTGCTCCATACATGTCTTGGTTTGTCGTGTTGCCTATCCCGTCACCTGAAGAAAGTACAATATAATATCTGTAGCGTCAAGAGTATAAATCAGGAAAATACTAATACAAATGCAATTCTAAGAAGACAATAAACTATCAGTACCATACAAGTGATTAACCAAACAATAATGATGAGCGTCAGCAAAGAGTAAATCTTTTAGAGGTAACAACCAAATTTTTACATATCATTGTGTATCTCTTTTCCTCTAGAGTACATATATACATCACTACCGTATCTATTAAAGATATCAACTAACCTTGGACATTTTATATAGAATCCAATTCGATAATTATAGTATATGGAAACTTACAACATTTGTAGCATTAGCCTATCCATGAAAATGTTGTGAATGGAATAATGGCTTCAAATCCAACAAAGGTAATATAAAATTAGCCCGTAAAGAGAAGAAAATCAATTATGTTTGAACTTCAAAGCATAGACAAATCGATAAATCACCATGATCTCTCATAAACAATTTTTCACATAGTCATCCATTTAAATCCTCTTAAGAGTTCAAAAACTAAACAACAATAATCGATCAATCAAAGCTAAATGGCATCTCATTTTTGTCTGAAAAATGAGAAACTGGTAAAGAGATCTATGTAACAAAAAATAGCAGTCACACATAGAATAACAGTATTGATGTTAACATATTTCAGGATGTTATTTAGATCGTTTGTCTGTTAATTACCTCAAGACTCCACTATCTTTCTCTGGTATGTGAAAGATGGATCAGAGTTGGATCATACTGACATTTATATATGTGAATTACCAATTTGGGATGCAAATAGTCAATTTACACAAGATCAGAAAACGCTAACCGTACAAAACCCAATTCATCCGTAAAAAGAAACTCAAATTAACAACCAGATCAAACAGACACATCACCTGGAAAAAGAGAGATTCAATTTGGATACTCTTTAAGCTGATTGATCAGATTGATTCCAGTCATTTTCTTCTCCTGATGTCCAGAATAACTCGACGCCGTTGCCACTGCCACTCCGATCTCTATTTACATATCTATATAAGTTTTATTGGCTTATAGAAGTTGGATCTGCATGTGTAAATGATGAGGCTAAGATATAGGATGTTTAAGGCTAGTGATCATCCACCAGTAGTCAGCGAAGGAGAAATGGTTATATAATTTGCAACCACTGGTGGATGAAATGGGAACTATTAAAGATCAAGGTCGTATATAATAAATTCAGTTGAATGTGAGAAAAATGGCTGCATTTAAGTGGTGTTTGATCAACATCAACAAAAAGTTGTTAAACATTAAGTTTAAGATTAAAGAATGAAAACTTGCTGCTATAATAAGATTTACAGCTACCACATCCTTTTAGTTTCAAACAAATTAATAAAAATCAAACTCAAGCAAACTAAATCCAAGCAAAAATGTACCTGAAATCCGCCAAAATATAATACAGCTCACTATCGGCCTCTTTCACAATGTTAACCACAATCCCAGTCCATGGCCAGCAAATCAAATCTTTTTCATTACGGACTGGAGTTGCAGCTACCGGAGCTGTGGCTTTCAGCGGTGTTTCAGCCTCATCTGCAAGTTCATTCTCTAGATATAACGTTAAAGCAAGATGATTGGCCTTGTGAATACCATTGGGATACCTAACCTTAGGTGTTCCAGCCCTTAGTTGCTGATACGGCTTATCCTCGTACTCATTAATCTCTGATCATTGAACTAAGACTCTTCACCAGAACTGTTCTCCATCTACCATGGTAAACAAACACAAAACACAACTTAATAGAATAAATACAGAATGTGTTCAAACATTGAGAGACCACATATTCGTAAAGATCATCTCAACGATGACACATTGTACGCTAGCTCATTACAGAAACCCACAATAATTCACATATTATGCATTTTTTGTAAGAGAAAAAAAGAACCGCACTATAAAACTCAGATTCTATGATCTAAAGTTGTTCAGTTGCGTGAACTGTAGTCTCATCCATAAGTGCACACCACTTGGGTTGGAGTGAGATCGGGGGATTCATCCCACGCTCCAGTGTAGCTGTACAAAGCCAACTCCAAATAAAAGAATGATCATAAAATTTATTGTGGAAAAAACTACCTCTTTTTCACCTGAAACTTGTTGAAACAATTTAACAGTGATCATAAAACATATTAAAACACCTAAAACACATATATTAGTATAAATAACAAATAATCTATGGTAAAATATATTGAATCTATTTCACCTTTAAGGTCGGAGCTGGGGTCTTTGTTGTGTATCGCCGTGCACCACCGTAAATGGTGGTTGTGGTGACCGGAACCCTTCGCCTAAACACATAGGCGTTTGGTTGCGTAGGCGCATAAGCGCTTATTCGCTTAGGCGTTTAAGCGTTAAGGCGGCAATTAATGCAATCGACTTAAAAATAGACGTTAAAACTTAAAACATACCTACTTGAAAATGGCTCTTGATTTATTTTAGTTATTCACTTACTCTCTTCTTATCATGATGATAGTTTATTTTACCTGATATGACCATGCATCAGTCATCTTTTACCTATGTGGCGCGCAATGCGCGCCTTGTAATATCATTACCTGTTGATGAAGAGCATAAGCCTTAGCTCTGTCCCTCTTAATGGCACCATCTTGTTTCATTTGTTCTTTTGTCCTCAATTCTTCTGTTGTTCCATGACTATTACACACCCACCCTATCCAGCAAAATTCAAAAAAACATTAGCTTGGTAACTAATAATTACACTCTAAAATGCAAAAAAAAAAAAACAACATTGTTTAGAAATAAGATGAAATAAAAGCCTGGATATAAAGTATAAACAAACTCACCCTGATTCAGCAATCGATAGTAATCGGGCAGATGTGTAAACGTCTACTTGCCATTCTACTGTAAACGTCTTTCGGTTTCTTAATGGTTTAACATTTATTTATTAAAAAGAAAAGTTATATTTGACATACCCATGAGGTACCGTATAAACCCTTAGACCGCTAAATAATCAGACATTACGCTAAAAAAACTCACTGAGACAAAACATCAAACACCTAGTGTGCACATCTTTTTCTCCTCAAACGTAACTAAATTAACATACATAGCATCTCTAACTCATATTCCACTAAAACAAATATGTGATTTCTTACAAACAACAAATAATAATCATTACCCAATACACCCAAAAGTCAATACATAACAATATGCCCATATTAACGACACATTTAAAATAGGCGTAGGATGAAGAGAACGAACCTGTGATGGTGGGGAAGGTGATCGTAAGCGCCGCTAAAGAAGTATCCTCTTTCTCTCTCTATTCTCTATTTGTCTCTCTAAACTATCAGATTAGTGGGTGTGTGTAGTGTGTTGTTGAAGGTAAGACCACCGTCGACCTTCATACACACAACCAATCTCAGCAGCACAGAATATAATAATAATCATCTCAACGGTCGACTGTGTTTGTTACATTTGTTTAACGGAATGTTGTTAAGAGACTGACCTGGATTTGGTGGCGATATTGACGGCGAGACGATACATGACGGCGGTGTACAGGATTGGAAGGAAGAAGTTTCTCTCTCTAGCATCTAAAACCACATGCATCACCGAATCGTTTTCAGAGGCCTCATATCTTAGAGAGAGAAAGAGGAAAGAGGTTGGAGAGGTGTGTGTTTGAAGTTACAGAGAGAGGTTGGAGAAAGAAGAGGAGGTTATGGGGAGAGAGAGAAGAAAGAAGAGGAGTGGAAAGATGATGATGCAGGTAGTGGACACGTGGGGTGAAAAGTAAACGCCAAGTGCAGTTGTGCTGGATGTAGTGGATGATAGGCATGTGGAAGTGAGCTGAGAAAGGGAAAAAAAATAAACAATATAATAAATCAGCTACATACCACTGCACAATAAAATATAATAAAATTACCGGAAAATTACAAATATGCCCTTGGTACTGTTCAAATACATTGGTAAATTATTATATTGTAATTATTTGAATAGATCCTTTCCTAATTAAGTGGTAGGGTTTAAATAGGATTGATTGATTCAGAAAATAATAGACCATTGAATCTTTTAGTACATAGAACATATAAATCATTTGTATCATTTCTTTGAAGCACTAGAGATTACTAGACATTTGTTTGAATGTTTTGGAGAAAAACAAATATTTGGTAGGAAAACCTCTTTTAACAAAGAATGAAGAGAAATTTATTGGGAAAATCACGAAAATAGCCTTGACTTTTTGGTTTTTACCAAACTAGCCACCTCCCAGCTTTTGGGGAGACCGCTCACGATTTCCGAGACGTCTTCAAGAGCTTTCCCGTTTAACCAACCACAGCACGACACGTGTTCAAAAAAATAATAAAAAAATTAAATAAAGCTGTACCTTCTCTCTCCTGTCCCTCTCTACTCTCTCTCTCTCTCTTTCACTCTCTCTCCTCTCTCTCTCTTTCCTCTCTCTCCACACTTTCTCTCTCCTCTCTCTACTCACTCTCTCAACCGGTTTGATACTTGACTGTCACCGGAAAAGTAAGATGGTATTAATGTTGTTACCTTACGGTAGAGATAAATAAGATGGCGATAATGATGGATTGTCGGGAAGAGGTGCACGGTGTCGGAGATGGTGAAAACGTGTATGGGTTTCATGCTTCGGTGTTGATTTAAGATGGGTGGTAGTCGTTTGATATTCAACAGAGGTGGTGGTTTTGGGTTGGTTTTGGTTTCGCCGGAAAATATGATTTTAGAGAATGGAGCTCGGAATTAAGACAGGTGATGTTGTAGTTCAGAGAGTATGTGATGTTCATTCAGAGGTTCAAGATCGCCTTTTATAGCGAGGCGTTTCAGGCTTGTCGTGTGGATGGCAGAGGGTGGCTCGTGGTAAGCAAAGGGGTGGCAGGTTGTTGGCGTCTGCGTCTGCGGGAAGTAGATGCGTCGTGTGCAGAAGTGTGTGTCGCCTCCGTTGTTAAACGCAACCACAACCATGTTAAACGCAACCATAAACAATGTTAAACGCAACCACAATATGTTAAACGCAAGCATAAACCATGTTTAAACACAACCACAATATGTTAAACGCAAACACCGTCTTCTTAAACACTATAGATCGGAAACATGCCGTCTTGGTGAGACCTCAACTCTCTCTCCGCTGAATATAACCAAGCGACACAAACTGGGATAATTCCAAGTAAAAAAGAGACCTGCAATATCCAGCAGAACCATAAGATGGATTCGAAAGAAGTTAGGGAATCAGTAAAGTCTAATGAGTTGCAAAAATGTTATTGTTTAGTCATAAGAAAGGTAATGTGAACTAGCAAACTTTATATATATTTGAATTTGAATTATAATAATAATTAGCTGGTGATGTGATGTGAAGCAAATGAAAAGTAATAACAAAACTTGCAACATATCAATCGGTTGTGTAGAAGCAGTAATTAGTTAATTGTGGTTGTGGGGTTCCAATATTCTTGAACAGGGTGGTTTGCGTTTCGTGGCGTGGAGAGGAAAGAGAGAAAGAGAGAGGAGAGAGAGTGAAAGAGAGAGAGAGTAGAGAGGGACAAGAGAGAGAAGGTGCAGCTTTATTTATTTATTTTTATTATTTTTTGAACAGTGTCGTGCTGTGGTTGGTTAAACGGAAAAGCTCTTGAAGACGTCTCGGGACCCGTGAGCCGACTCCCCAAGAGATGGGAGGTGGCTATTTTGGTAAGTTGACCAAAAGTCAAGGCCATTTTCGTGATTTTCCCAAATTTATTTGAATGTTTTGTTAAAGAGCAAATGTGGGATTCCTTTGATACAATTTGTTTTAAAAACATTCTTGCATGGGGAATAGGGTATGTGGGATACTAGCCAAACTCCAAGCTCTTTCAAAAGGCACCCAGCCTTCGTAGTGGCTGTAGGATGAGATACCGGATCAAACTCGTACCGTATTGTATAGTATCGTTTAGTAAGATACCGTAATTTAACCAAAACTAGAACCGAATATCATATCGTATATGTTCAATTGGTACCGGTATGGTACAGTACCGCTAAAAGTCTTGAACTGTTACCGTACCACATAGTACCGATGCCGAATTTTAGCTAAAAACAAAACTGAATATTGTACCATATATGTTAAGTTGTTACAGGTATGATACAATAAGTCTTGATATGGTACGGTACCACATAGTACAGTTACTTAAATTCAATGGTGAAGCTTGAAGATCAAATCGGCGGGGGCCGAACTCACTCAAATTTTCGTATCTGTAGGGGCTGAAAGATCAAATCGGGGGGGGGGGGGGGGGGGTTCGGACTCAATCCATATAAAATTACCTACGAAAATCGCAAACTTCCACCATAAGCTAAAAAATGGTGGGGACCGGGGCACCCTCTGGCCCTCACTAACCTTCATCATTGCTTAAATTTAGCTAAAACTAAATTGATTATCGTACCGTGTATGTTCGATTAGTATCAGTATGGTACAGTACGGTCAAACGTCCTGAACTGGTACCGTACTGCATAGTACTGATAGCATAGTGCTGATATCGAAACAGAGCTAAAGTTAAACTGAATACATATATGGTACTAGGGCGGTAGAACCCGGTATTCGCGTGAAATTTCTATCCCTGGTTGCTTCTGTCCTAGCCTCGCGATCTTGCAGAGATTGGTACAAAAGCTCTTGAAAGTTGAAGCTTGTCTAGAAAATCTCTCAGCATAGTTTTCATGAATTAAATTAGGTGCTTCTGAAATTAACAAGTTAATTCGCTTTTTGTATTGTATTTGTGTTTATTATTTTTTTTAACAAAATAATATTTTCATTAACACCGACAACTCTTACAAGTGGGAGCAGGTAAACGGGCCACGAGTTACGCCGTTTCCCTTTTTTGTATTGCTAATTAACAATTTATATTAGGTACTTCATGGGAATAAATAGAAAAAACAAACCTAGCTGTTTGACACATTTTTGCACCCAAATTTTGGAGTTACAAAACAAGTTTGCACCCCATTTTTGTGATGTATCAACTAATTTTTAAACAACATAATAGGTAGTTAATTTGGTTGCCTTTTTTCCTATAAAATGGACAATCCATGGGGATAAATCTCATGAGTATTATGTATTTTCAATAGCTATATGTGTAATCGGTTAGGTTTGCTTAATTCAATGCAACACATCACCGAATGGGGTTATTAAAACAGAACATGTAAGTGAGATGTAAAATAAAATCTAAACCTAGCTAGGTTCGTGAGCTTAAACGAACTTGTCTTTTGCATAAAAATAACAATTTTTATATTTATATGACATATTACATAAGTAATATTGTCTTTTTATAAAGTTATAATATAATAAAATAACTCAATAACACATATTATGTTAGACATAATAATATAATCATGTATATACACACACATATATTTAATGTATGTGTATAAATAAAATGATTAATAAATAATTAGCGAGTCAAGTTTGAGCGTGAAAAATTATTCACAGTTCAAGCTCAAGTTTTAGACTAGAGCTTGAAACTAGGGAAGCAAAAGCTTTATATCACTGGGGTAAGCAATAGATATTGACACATTTTAGTACAATTAGGTAGATATGATCTTAAAAAATTGGCTTGTCATATTCTCTCAACATCAAATTATGCAAGAACCATGGTATCAATACAAGAACACAAAAATTACCCAAACCATTTTATTTTATAAACCCCAAATGTATAGACGTGAACAATAGGCATACGTTCATTTAGATCTCAATAGATGTTGTGAACAAGTACAAACACAAAATACTACTATAGTCGATCTGCGAGCATGACCAACTACATATATTCACAACTACTGAGCTTTTAACAACTTTCATAACAAACCTTCTAGTGTGTGCATCAACTATTTTTTCATCTGGGACATTTGATATATTTATTCTGTTGAGGTACCTGGTTACAGATTTAAAAATAGTAAAAATATAATCATTTTCGGTAGGGGAGTGAATTTCGGACATGACAGGAAAACACGACACAAACCAAATGAAAATCGTGGGTTTGGGTTTAGTTTAAACAGATTCAGGTCACTTTCGGTTGAACCCATCAACCTGTTTAGCTAAACGGGTTAAGTTCGAGTCAACCCTGTGAATATTCAGTTCGTGTTCGGGTTCATATGTCTGACACACTTTTCGAGTTCAAGTCATATTTAGGTTTATGTAAAGTTTCTAGGTTTGAGTCGGTTTTAGACCAGAGGCGGAGCCAGGGATTTCATGATAAGGGGGGCTTAGATTATTGGAGTGAGCGTTTAGGGGGGCTTGATACAATTTTATTGAATTTTAACCTTAAAAACAGGGGGGCTTGATACAAATTTATCGAATTTTTACCTTAATAAACTTAACAAATTTGGGCCATTGGGGGAGGCTTGATACCC
>JAUTDX010004281.1:0-38715 GCA_030844895.1 Ambrosia x helenae | reverse complement strand
GGTCAAATTACACAAAAATAAAAATGTCATATGCTCTATATTGGCCCATAAATGCACGAGTGTTTACTTGTACTCACCAGGGAATACACTATCTATACTACTATATAGTGGGTGTTGGACGGGTAAACTTATCATTTCATGTTTAGACATAAGGGCAAAATTATAATTTCTTAAAATGACAAGACAAATTTAATACAACAATTAAATTATATTGATTAATGGTAAAAACAAGAAATTAATGGATATTAATACAACAATTATATTCTATAGTTCAAGGTTAAAAAGAAGGCAAAAACAAGAAACAAAAAATTAGTTTGTATAACATTACACCATTCACAATTTTAAACCTCTATATTTTATACGTCTTATCTACAATAAATTAACCACAAACAAACTCATATGTTCGTTATATAATTCTTGAAATTAGCCCGTGGAGATTGACAAACAACTAGCAAGATTTCACTTTATCATAATGCTTTCGGGTAATAACATAATGTTCTTTTTTTAATCAATAATAGAGGATAAATTTTATCCATTTATAAATTGGTTTGAATCTTATATATAACAGGCAAAAGTAATAGGTGGATATGGATGTTTATGGCGATTGTTTTCTGGTTATTCAGGTTATTTAAATTACAATTTGATTTATGTTTGAATTCGGATCAAGATAAATAAACAAATATATATATATATATATATATATATGTACTTTTTATAAAAGAAATTTAAGTTGCATATAATTCAATTTGAATTTTCAGGTCGAATCGGGTCGAAAATCATAAATTTGACCAAACGCAACATCCAAACGTTGTGCAGCACCGCCGCAACACGCGGGCTCCTGCTAGTATGTTTATATGCACACTATTTATTGTAACTACAACATGTTCTTATGTTAGTTACAAAAATATCACCACTCAAAATAATCCTCATCAATCAAATTTGATGGCTAAAAAGTTTTTTATAAACAATTACATCAATCGATTATCAATTATATAGCACAAAGCAAAGAATCATTTGATCATATTCATTATAACATTTTACACACAAATACACATTCAAGTGAATATCATGTTATATAGAAGTTATATCACAATAGTCGACCATGTGAAGGTAAAACATTACTGCTATAATTCCACAACGCATGACATCGTAATAATCCAATTTTCAAAGAACAACCAGACAAGACCATCGGCATAGGTCACTCATGTCGCTTAAAATTGGCTTCACTCCAACACTGGGACCGTCACACAACTTGCACGTGGGACCGTCACACACGTGTACCATCATTGTGTTCTAGAAAATCTTATAAAATTTATTTTATTGAAGAAAATGAAAAGCATAACCTACTGAGTTTGAGTACTATATTCTGCTACAGTTGAGATATGTATTTAGAATTTATTAGAAGAAACCTACAAAATCTTGTTGCATGTGATATGATTTTGTGAATTTTTTATAGCCATACATCCAAATATATAATAAAAGTTCGTAGGTCGACGATTCTCAAAATATAGCCTATATGCACGTATAAATAAATTAATACATACATACAAATAATAATATTATAAGAGTATAATATGGTTAGCTATATAATAATATGGTTGGCGTTTTAAATTAGGGTAAGGGAGTAGTTTAAGATATATGTAATTGTCTGTTAAATCATATTACGGGTTAAGTGTAACTATACAGTGTATCAAAAATGAGAAGGGTGAGAATGATAAAAAAACACATTTTGATCACGAAATATAACACAATAAGTCACAAAATATAATACAATGTCAATAAATATAACACGATGCTGAGGAAAAATGACACAATGGAAAAGATAAAGAAAAGACACAATGCAACGTAAAAGACACAATTATATAACACAAATTATAAACACTATAAGCTAAAACTCCAATAAACTCAAAAACCTAAAAACTAAGATCGTAGGGTTTGATGAGACGGTTCCAATACCGCTTGAATAAGTTCAATCGAACTCAATTTGATACCCTTCATATGACTTTCTATTTTTCTTTCACTGTGTATTTGATCATAACCATCATATTATTACGCTTTACATCTATTAAATCATAAAACTACGCTTAAATATGTTGTGTTGACATGTTAACTCATTTAAACGATTACTTAGACGGGTACGCTTGCTATATAGTGGCCGGGTATGCGTGATATAGCAACTTAGAAGGATTAATTCATGTAAACAAGGTTTTGGAATATAAACACATTCACCCTAAACACAAATCAATTTAACTTTGTGTCCTCTCATGTCATGCATGTAGTTGATTGTTAAGTGACTTGATTGTTAAGTTACAACAATTAAGTGAATTTATGTAGAAATAAACTTTATGAACTAATAATTGCCGAGGTCTATAAGCTTTTTATAATAAACTCTCTTTAATTACTTTTTAAATATTTGATTAACGAAAATTTATTTTGTAATCTTATTTAAGGCAGTCTTAATTAATATTTTTCTTGTCTAATCTTTTACAGAATATAAATATTTATGAATTCTATTATATTATGCATTCACTAGAATAAAAATATATTATATAGACATGACACAGATTGAAATGTGAATGCAAAGATATATTCATCACCCGTATCAAACCTACACGGAAATAAATAGCTATTTTCCATTCCTTACTACTTACGTTAAACACAAATGATCAGCATACAATGTACCACTTTATTTATAATACCTCAATCATTCCATTTCTTACATCATTAATTTCTTTCCAACAAAAATTGGACACATAACCAGTCCGATTATCCGAGGAAGTCATCTAAAACCGTCTTTAGCTAAACTAGGCAAATTTCATTTCAATACATAAATACGTATCAGATGCGTCACTGAGGATTTACGTGGCTTATTCGAGTCATCAAAAATATACCATTTAAGATTTAAAGAATTATATAATTTAAATAAAATTTTATGTATAATCAATGGTATAGCAATAAACATAACAATTAGCAAAATCAGGGTGTTAGAATGAGTAGAATGACATTCGGATCCGTAATAGGCTTATATCTAATCGACGATTCGTGAAGCAGCGATGTTTGTCCTTGTGTTTTTATTTATTTAACAGGTTTAATGCGTATTTGGCTTATAAATGTTACGGTCCTTATGGTTATAGTTTTTAATTGTCTAAATCGATTATTATTGGGCCAAACTTTAAATGTTAAATGAGTTTCCTATTTAAAAATAAAACACACACACAAATATATATAGGAATTTTATTATAAAAAATGTGCCCCAATAAAAATGGGCCTAAGCCAGATGGCCTGCTTGGCTTGGCCCATAGCCTCTCATGATACATACATACGTGTTTGTGTGCACAGGGGTGAATCTTTCATTCGGGGCCCTATGTTTTTATATTCAGTAGTGTAATTTACGTGTATTTCGTCCGAAATTTTATTGATATTTTGTCCTCCATAATTTGTAGGTCCCATAACTTTCGGCTCTTTTTAGAGTAGAGGGACTGGGGCGGGAGGGGCTTTTCCCGATGGGAACACCGCCCCGCAGGGGCGGGGAAGGGGAGCGGGGAGAAGAAAACCGGCGTGGGGGAGGGGAAGCCACGTGTCGAAGTGCGATTGGCGATTTTTTTTTCTTTTTTTTTTTTTAACTTTAACACAATATAATATTATTCATTTCACGCCCCACCCCTACCTCGTCCCACAAGTGCCACATGACGCTTCACCCCCTCCTTCCCGCCACTCCACTCTTTATAGTCTTGTATAATCTTTCAAGCTCTAGCATTGTGTATGCGCACAGGTTCTTTTCTTCCTTCTAAAATAACATTTCATGTTGTATTTACTATTTTAAACCTCATATTTTGTTATTTAAGGTTATACTTGATCAATATTAATTTCCACACAAAAATGTAAGTAATATTTTGTTTTGTATTAGGTATATGTTAATGTATTCAGTTTTATAAATTATTTATGACTTCCACCTATTTTGCGTAATTCAAACAATGAATCGTTAAGATGACATGTTCTATGACCGATCTAGTTATGAAAACACTAACTTAACCAAAAGCATATCAACCTTAAAAAAATTCTGGAAAAAATATAAGACACTCAACCAATACCAAATAGTTCATTAGTAGGTCATTTTCCTTCGGATATTGAATTTTATAAATCAACATGTAGAATTTTTATTTTATTTTTAAATACTAGTTAAAAAGAGACAAAGTATACATCTTTATAATCAGGAACTTCTATAACACACATGCAAGTCACCATCAAATATTACATATGCACTTCCTAAAGGATCCAACCTCGATCTTGACCAACTAACATCGAGACAAACCACCAAAACTTAATTTTTCAATAAACTACAATTAGTTAGCATGATTATCAATTATTGAACACTGATAATAAGTTAAAATGGTCCAAAGAATCCATTTATATACATTTTTATTGTAAGTGTAGTTTGAACGGGAGGCAATTCTTCAAAGTCCAAACCATAAAATAGGGATTAATTAAAGTATTATTTAAGTTATAATCTATTCTTTCTCATCAAGTCACACTCAAAACACTTTCGTACCTATCTATCTAGTCATGAGACTTGTGTCATGAACATACACAAGAAGTTAAAGTTGAATGCTAGGATTCAGGTCTTCATCAAATCTCTACAATGTTAACGCGTTAGAAAAGAACACAATCCTAATGATCTATGCCCCTCAAAGTTTGTCTTTATTGTTTTCAACCTTTTAAACCGATTTTAGTAAACAGATTTACCTTATTTTAGCAAGAAAACAATTTTTGTAATCAAATTCGTACATCAATTACTTATAAAAGAAACTTGTAATTATTGAAAATAAACATGATCGGGTTTGTGTCAATACTTACTAAAAAACAATGGGTGTGAATTCAAATCAGTTTTAGTTTGTTATCCGGTCTTGTATCCAAAAATGTTGATCGTGATATAACCATATCACATCTATGATAATTCACCACCCATCATTTGGTGGAGTAGTATGGGGAAATGAAGATAAGAGTTTGAGGCCATTTGGTCTCAAGTTCGAATCCAATCCTAATGGGTTTTACTGCAGTGGGCCTTTAGGCAGCAGGTTTTTCCCCGAATTGATGGCTTGGTGGCTTGGTGGACTTGGGTTGCCCAGTAGCCATTTGTCCAATGCTAACTCACTGACAGTTCGATTGATATTTAGTTGATTGTTAAAAAAAAACATCTATGATAATTGGAACGGTATTTTATATACATTATTATTTTGAGTACATAAACCATTTCCAACTTACTTGGAAAAAATAAAGTTGTTTTTACAACAATTTCTAATCTATAGCGGGCGTGTTGTACACCGAGCTAGCTTTAGTTGCTATGATGCGTAGATCTATGCCAAATATTAGCATGTGAATTTTTTTTTACCATGACTTGGTGGTAAATAGAGTAGAAGCCTATGAAAGCAATCTTAATCATACACAGGTGTGATCCAGATAATTGAAGACTATAAGTCTATAACTACTAAACTAGTGGTTTTTGGTAAAAGATCATGATTAGGACACATAGGCATTTTTTTATAAATCATTATCTTTATATGAAGGAATGTTTGACCAAGTTTTAACACTATGCATTTTGTTCCCATTTAGAAATTTGCACAAACTATATGAATTATTAACAATTAAATTTCTCAACATTAATAAGGGACTGGATTTGCACACCACAAACCTTGAAATTATAACCTTTATAACAAAAATAACAAAATTATGAAAATTTTAAAACTTCAGTCTCTCCATTCTTAAAGATAGAGATAAAATTTACTCACGTCTCACCCTCTGAAAACCTTACAAATAGTTTTGCTGGTTTTATTAAAAAAATATAATTTATTTTTACTCTTAATGATTTGTAAATATACATTCAAAAAAACATATATACAGAATATCTTATAAAAAAACCAAGGGGTATCTCAAATTTTCTTATATTTGCACCAAAAAGAGGAAACATCACTGGCTAGCTTTAGAATAACTTGAGCTAGCATTTCATTAAAAGCCCAACATTTATTTCACCTGTCTCATATAGTAACAGGGTGGCAATACATGTGAACAAAAAGAAATTTCCCAGATGTTAAACCATCATCAAAATTCACAACAAAGTTTACTTTTACATAGTTGGGCTGGTCTGGGCTCACTTTCTAACTGGCCCACTCCAAATATGTAAAGCCCATTTCCACATGCACCTTTAGTTTTCTCTCTTTATGACTAAATAATTCCATAAATTTCATGAAAATGACTATAAACATAAAATTTTACAACAAAAAATGAAAAAAAAAATTGTGTTAAGAGAGGTTATCTTTTCATTTTGTGGGTCCCCGCCGGTTTCAAAGAGCGTAACATGAAGAAACGAAGAACGAAGGAAAAACGAACTATTTTAAGTTTGAGGCGCGGGAATACCTTTGAGGACATCCCTTAGAGCATAGTAATGACTATCACATTTGTGATCTGAAATCAAGTTGTTTGACAATAGTATTCTTTGGAAATGTTCACCTGTATGTCTCTTCCAAAGAGTGAACTTATTTACTTTGTTTCCATTGTGTCTTTCTTCCTTCCTTTTTAGATAATAAACCGTGCCTGGAATAAATAGTTCCTCTTCGGGCGAACTCAAATCGTTTCTTTCCTTTTTAGTGTCATCGGATTTTGATACTTCTGGTATGGAGGTTGAAGGGGTACTGTTTTGTATTGCGACTGAATCTTTTTTGCCAGGAACATCTGTCAGGGTTGGTCAAATGTTATATAATCAAAGTCAACAATTCAGTCAACAAAACACTCCATGTGATGAAGAAAATGCAAAAAAACTCATTTCATACTTCATATAAGTGTAATTAATTTAGAGGTGACAAAATAGGTGGGTGGGGTCGAGCAGACCGGATAACAGATCAAAACAAGAAATTCATTTGAACATGTCAAAACTCAAAACAGCTTTGGTTGACCCGCAACACTTGTCTATGGAGACTATATCGTCAAATATGAGAGCAAATCTATATTATTCAATAATAATATAACTATTTGAAATTTATTTTAAAGTCTTATGCATTAAATATACACTATGGGTCATCAAAAATTGTTGGTTGAACCCGAAATGTGTGTCAAACACATGAGTACAAACTAACAATGACACGAATTTGGGTGGGTTGACACAAACACAACCAATTTGACTAGAAATTTTATTTGATTACACATTTTTGCATATTGGTACTCCAAAATAACAATCTACAACCAAAAATGCAAATGTACATAAGCTAATTATGTTTAAACTAAAAAAAACCTATTGTACATTTCTATTTTATCTTTCAAACTAAACCCATATGTGCAAATTTCATGTTAAGCTCATGTAGGTTGTAGCATCAGAATATTAGTATATTACACCCCTACTTAACATGCTTCGATTTTTACCTATTATTATTTTACCACCCGTTAAGAAAAACAACCCAAATGGACCCCAAAAACAACATAGAAATGTCAGCTTACCGAAAACTTTTGTCTGGCTTCCAAACTTGGTATAATCAACTACCTTCTTAGCTACATCTTGTACAGAAGACACAACCTGCTTTGCATTAGTGACTAAATCTACGACACCTCTCCAGTCATCTTTCTCAAATATTGTTCTCCTGAGAATGCAAAAATTAAGATTAATCCCAAATTTTATCATAATAATAAAAATTAAATTACGCCAGTGAAGTTTTATTAGTATCTTGTGGCCGATGTTACTTACCAGTCAGTTTTAAGAATTTCATTCCTCAATCTCATGAGGGTAGCTACACTTAGCCTTGGGATTATATCATCCTGCATGTCAAGAAACATATGTGGATAAATCATAAATCACAAATCTATATCAGCAAAATCCCTATAAAGTTATGATAGATAAATTAAGGCAAGTAGTTCAGTTAATTAGTCAAAAATGATGACGTGACGGTTCGCATGTCGATAACTTTAGACCGTGTTGACCTTTTTTTCAAATTTGGTGCTGAGCGAAAAACAATTATCTAAGGTGGAAAAATTCTTTTGAAGCGTTGTCAGCTACTCAGCTGATAAATTACACCGAAAATGGTTATGCAGTCAGCCCTTTAGCAATCTATAAACATCAAAAGCTTTCTTAACATGAATGCTCAAATTTATACATTATACATTATTCATTGAAATCGTTAAACTCAGAAACATTTGAATGCATGTTATTGCACTAGAAGATAAGGTCAACTACACAAAAGATCAAGACGGTTGAATTGATGATCGGCTAATTACTTGAGGCAAACTTGACCACATGAGTACATGACAAAGATGGCAACTTGGATATCACGTTTATTTGGAGAATGATAGTTGATGACTGCTGCGTTCAGTCGGATACAAACTCTCGCAGACTCAGGTATAAAGTATAAACACACACTCTGGTACAAGCTAGTATCCAGTTGCATTGTTGCTAAAGAAACACAGCATATCTTTACAAACCACCCATGAAGGGATCGATTTTGTAAAGGTGTCAAAGATTCAACTCATCATTTATTTCCTAGAGTTGACAATAGAAAAGTGTTAGACCTTTGCAAAGTTCAAGTCTAACGTCTAAAATAATCCGCAACAATTGTAGGAACTCCAAAAGGACTTTTGTGGACACACAACAAGACTCAAATTGGATCCGTAGACGATTCAATATATACAAATGGCTCCACTGACAACTATCTTCATCTCATTTAAAATACAATAGGAGATCAATGACAGTTACAATCAAGAAGAATTAAGGCGGGATAATAGGATGATATTGCTATGGAAGAAAAGAAGAAAGGGAAGCCTCAGCTGGACATATCCGTCAAAAAAAATCCAAGTTCTAAAAAAGGCTCAGCTGGACATTGATTGTTTATTACATACTTTCACAAACTTAACCTTAGTTTATTCACTGTAATGTGTGACTAATCATAGTCAAACATCACCATATGTGCTAATCATTAGCATACATATATATCGTGGATAGGTTTGGCCCACAGATGATCCCAGATCGTTATGAACTCGAGACTCGAGCCAAATAAAGGAGAAGTAATTTTAATTTTTCAAGAAGACGTGAAAATCACATAAAACTTTCCCTGGAAAATCCAGATCAAACTCGCTTTCAGAAATCCTATAAAGTTTGGAGTTTGAGAGACATTTCAAAGTCAAAGATCAAAATACGAAATTACAAACGCAAAAAGAAGTTAAAGGAATAACAATCCAAACAAATGAAAAAAAGTGTAAAATGAAGATCACCCAGTTTGACCAATGTAGAATGGAAATAAATTGAACTTATATTTGTTCCCGCTGCAAAGCGGAACAAAGGTTTTTGATAGGGGTAAACCGTAAAGTTACCAAAGGAGCAACTTGTCACATAATATAAGTCTAACAAAAACGGAGACAGGTTAAGCATCAACCGTAGGGAAGCAACATGAAATTTAAAGAAGATTGTCCAAACAAAAAGTAAAAGAAGTTATATTTTGATTTGATCAAATGTTTATGTTGAAAGACAGATGCCAACACAATTTGTTTTCTTCATTATTTGGTTTGAATACGTTTCGTACTTAACTATAGCAACAAATAAGTGAAACAGAACCATTATATACCAACCTGCATGCAAACAGTTGTAACATAATCAAGGCAGGATTCAGCAAGCTCTTTAGAAACACAAGGTGGTGTCCCATATCCAACCGCTGTAACAATATCAGGGCTAAAACCTAACTCCTCATTTGTCTTTTTGCGAATCATTATAGCTAACATCGAAGCAATCGCACCACCAAGTGAATGGCCCACTAACGTTAACCTAAATCCCTGTAGACATATTAGTATTACAAGAAGGATCACAATTTCAACCGATTTGATTAAAAGTGGGTCACTTTGGGTTACATGTAATCTTTAAAGGGTCAATGGACATAATTTAATAAAATTTGGCCAAAATAGAACGAGTCAATTGCGTGGGACAAATTAAAGATCTCCCAAATTGTATTCAAATGCTTAGAATCTCTTAAATTTGCTATATTAGAGGAAAAAAACTACATTTATTGATATGATAATAAAGATTTGTAGATTTTGCAAAAAAATGGATACTTTAAAAGAGTAAAACAATTTAATTTGAAGCAAAGTTTGGAACGAACTTCGTTAGGCTGACCACATCCATTTATCGCTTTTCTCAATTCTGTAACTACTAAATGTATTAAACATGATGGCAAAACTATATTATTAGAATTAAAAAAAAAACATTTCTTAAAGAATAATTTATGACATTCCAAGCTTTTGATACACTTTAGTCAACCTCAACCAAATTGAGGAACTGCATGTTTTCATATGTATGTGTTGAAACTACCACATCTAAGTTTCTATAGAGATATTAAATACTTTGGTTATTCATAAAATTCAAAATGATATGAAGAAAGCGTTTAATGGTCAAACCAACCCAATCCACTTTATAGGCATTAATAGTCCAACACCTTGATCTGTTACCCAACTTGCCCATTTTGCCACATTCATATTACAACATAAAGAAGAAAAATGTGGTAAGTAAAGCTATGAACAGAGGCAATCATCATCATCATTAAATAAATAATGAAGAAATTCATCACCTCGTGTTTCTCAAGGTATTTCTTAATTGTTCCTATCTCATGAGTTAGAAACCAACGTGCAGCTTCGGAAGTACCAAAATGAGTTGTATATCCTTCAAAATTGACTTCTACATCACTTGAAGATACAACATCGGTAATAAGATCAGAAACCGTATGAGTTCCACGAATTCCAAATATCACAAGTTTATTGCGTGTATCAACCCCAATATAATATCCTGGTCGCAATAGGCTAGAATTCTTCACAAATTTCACTATGTTACTTTCTCTAAGCATGCTGTTTTTAGCTAAACCAGCTACACTATCCCTATAAGCCCCTTTTGCTAATTCTACATGGTATATAAGATCCTGGACCTAAAACAAAAATATCAATTAGAAATTGTGTTGGTAGTAGTTTATGAATTGTAGGATACTCAGTAATTAGTAATTACCACTTTGTCATTGGAAATTTTTACACCCTTAACATCCTCAAATGGATTTTTAGACGCTTGTTGAAGGTAAACAAGGTATAAACCTATTGTAAGATCACTCAAGCTCCAATTTTGAACTCCGAGTTTACTCTTTTGAATGCTTGCAAGTATTTCTGCAAATGATCGACTACCAGGCTGAATATTGTTTCCATTTGCATTTCCTGTAAATAAAACCCGAATCAACAACTGCAAAGTTTTGGTTCGCTGCAAAAGGAACATAATAGTGCAAACAAAACACATGTGCGCACAGACCTATAGGTATGGGCCATTTCCACAATTGTAATGCTGGATCAAGTGCTTTTGTTAGCCATGATAGCTCTAGTTTCCACTTATTACCAGTTGCATCATCATCATCGGAATTGTCTTTGTTAAGCCCGGTATTTAACTCCGCTTGACTGCCTTCTTGTGATATTGGGGGTAAAACATTTGCATCCTTTTCATCTTTTGTGTTAGCCTTTTCTACCTTTTCTATTTTCGACCATTGTGATTCATAGCGACTGAGGGCACTATATATAGGCCATTGATATGATTCTTTTGTTCTTACTAACTTGGAACTCAAATCTACAGCACCAAAAAAAATAACTTACATGGAAACATGTGCACAAATCAATATTTAGTTTATTGGTATGTACAAAACGAAATAATGATCTTGTCAATTAGTCTTACAAGATGACAATGGGACAGGCATTAGTAATCCGAACCCGATTGTAAAACCGTGTCCAGTAACTGGCTCAATGTCCGTCAGATATTTATCGGGTAATTAACCACCGGGTATCAGCCATACCCATTAACTTGTTAACAAATATTCATTGGGATTGCTATGTATACTTTTTTTTCTTACCATTATAAATGTAAACAATTTTATGTTTATAACAACCAAAACATATTAAAATATGATAACCGTAAAAAATGTTTGAAATATTTAAAATATGTATATTTCATGACGATATAAATTCCAAACAATGAACTTAAACTTCACACCATACAAAATGCATATTACATCATCAAACATATATCCTAAAAGAAAAGTTAATACTTCACATAATGACGCTACTACAATTAAACATTACTAGAAACTGATCAAGGAAAAATTAAAACAAGAAATTTCAAGTACATGGTTCGGGTAAACAAGTATATGGTTCTGAGTAATCGGGTATTCTAATCGGGTTCAGGTTATTTTTACCACCGTTAATCTTGCTCATAATATTCACTATTGATAAATCAGTAGTTTTTTATTATCACTTTCCCAATTCTAAACAAAATTTACAAACCAATTCTCAAACATTTACACATCAAACTTAACAAAACTCAATTTCGACACCGAAAAAGCGCAACAGAATCAATCACTAGCTCGAGAAACCATTAACAATATTGTAAAATTGACTATAAACCAAAGTACCAAACTAAACCTCAACACTTTAACACAAAACCATAGAGTTCATAATGAATGGAATGAATTCGTAATAAAGGAGTTAAAAAGAGTATAAATACGTACCTATGCTGAACAACAAGCGTTTGGCGTATTTAGTAGCGGCCATTGATAGCTACAGAAAGAAAGAAAGCAAGCAAGCAACAGGTGGTGTTTTAGGAGGTGGGATTTTGTCTGCAAAAGCAAAACCCAACCGACTTGCTCTCTCTGAACCGGTCAATTAATTTGGTGTTCTTGGGCTTTGGCCCATCAAGAGTGGGCTACCTAACTTATTGGACTGGATGGAAGATTACGGATTCAAACTTTTTTTAGGCTACCGTTACCCATGTGGCCCATGCCATGTGACTAGAGATGCATAGGAAGCCCAGTTTTGAATCTGGAACCAGTTCCTACCCTATCTGACGCGTGAGTACAAACCAGTTTCAAACCTGGGTTAGGAACAGAAACCGGGTTGGAACCGACGGACTTAGTTCCACCTCTAACCTGTCGAAACCCTAAAATATGGTCAAACCTGAACGTACCTAGAACAGGTTCCTACCCAGTTATTGAATTTGTTGACTTTACCAAGACCCGATTTTGGGTTAAAAAAAAAACAGTTTGTGCATCTATACATGTGACAACCAATGATACCTATATTCAAATATAACTCAAGCGTACGCATCTGTACGATTTTATTCTAACCAACTACTGTAACAATTTTCCTAAGTAAATTATTGCGGGTGATCTATGATGAAAAAAATTGCAAAAACTGTAAATATCTTTATTACGCAATAATACTTTGCAAAGGTGACCTTCGGCTACAGTAATACACTTCCTAGAGTTCACTCGGATTAGTGTCTTGTTGTCTTTATTGCAGATCACTTCAATTTTGATCATGCCCTGCTTGATTTGTTTGAGTTTATAAAGCATGGTTATAATTAGATATCCTTTAGAAAGTCGAGTGGTATGGAACTCTTGAAAGGGTGGCAATATTAGTTATAGCCTAAAAACTTGTTCTTGCCAAACAAAACTTGAAGCACTTAAAGATTGGCATTAAGGCATGGCTTTCTAGAAATAACGACAAGGATGACGTGGTATGTAATGAGTTGTCCAAGAAGATTAATGAGCTATAGGCAATTGCATAAAGCTAGGTGTTATACATAAGGTATGGTGTTTGGGATGACATGGCGCTTGCGATGTCGTAGGAAACATCCATCCCATCCCTGCTTTCCGTTGATTTGTAGTGTGGGACCAATGGACATCCCACTCATCCTTCACCTTTAACACATTTCTTAATTCCACATGACATCTTTTACTGTATTTACTTTTTTAATTTCTATTAAAAATGAAATAAAATGGTGAGTGATAAGAATGTGTATAACACAGTTTGAATAGTGGCAATGTTTTGAAACTCAAATTTTACCCTATTAATTTTAGGACAACATCCGGTCCGACTAGCGGACCAAGAAAGAGACCGATTCGACATCTAGTCCGGCTCTAAAAATATTGGATGGAAAGAAATGGTAATGTGATAGTGAATAATGAGAGATGACTATCTAGATCATTAACACATTGAGGAGAACGAAAACAATAGTTATTTTCACGGATCATTAAATTAATGAAAACGAGAGGTAATCTATCATCTAGGATAAAGAGTCTTACTACTGTCGGTTAGTGGGAAGTCGATCCAATTTAGGGATGAGCTCGCTACCGAACCGATCTCAATACCAAAAATACCGATGCCGATTTTTATCAAAACTTGGTACCTATATCGAAAATATATGGTACGGTACGGTATCAATTCGGTGTCGGTATTTTAAGGTAAAATGCTGCTACCAAAGCGAAAATACCAATACCAATTTTCGCCAAAACTTGATACGAAAATGAACCGGTATCGAGATCAATTCGGTATCTAATACGGAAATGATTATCCACAATCCAATTGTCTATCAAAACGTCACATAGAATGATGGAAGAAACTTTTAATACTCTTTAGGGAACGAAGTTGACATTAGGATTTCTATAAGCCCCAAATGTGCAATTCACCAAAACCTGGATCCCTTTCTCTATATAAATAAATGAATTCTAGGGTTTTATACATCACCATAGCCGCATCTTATGTTTTGCTACACATCACCAAAACTAAAGGGTCCTGTTAGCTATTCAATTTTATTTGTTCATCTGTTTTGGTTTTGTTTTTGGCTTTGTTTTGATTATTTGTATGTTTATTGAGATTGAAGTGATGATGGAAATTGTTTTCCCTATTGGTTTGACTGTCAATATGATGGCAACAATGTATTAGCTCTATCTGATCAATCTTTTTTTTTAAAAAAAAAATTAATTAAATTGAAGTTTTTGAGATTTAGTAAAGTGTTTGTTTATTTGTTTGATATGAGAATGAAGTGATGATTAATTGATTCCCTATTGGTTTGATTTGCCAGGATGATGGCTAAATTAGTATTAGCTCTAACTGATCATTCTCTTTCTCACATGGTATTATAATTACAATATATTTCTTTTATTTTTCAACTTATAATTGTTTAATAGCTTTTTTTTATAATGGTTGTTGGATTTGTGGTGTTGTTGGTTTAATAATGAAATCTTGATTTTTTTTTTTTTAATAAATAAGAATGTGAAATTTGAAATCAAATGAAAATAAAGTAAAGTACTTTGTTTAAAAGGTGTCATAAAAACATTGGTTTTGCTTTCTAGACCATCTTCAATGTGTTGTCTTTGGGGTCGGCATAGAATGATGATACAAATCACGGGCTAGGGATGGAAAAGAAATTTGTACCCGATGGAAAAATCTGAAACATTTACGCCGGGTCTGGGATTTGTAACATGCTCAATTACTTGACTTGTTTACTTGATAACATTGCCCTGTTTACCCGATTGATTATATTACACAACATAATTTCCTCTATTTATTTATTTATTTATTCTAGATGTTCACTCGCCGTGCGTTGCGGCGGCATAGAATTGCAAATGACTCGAACTTATACCATCAAGTAACGGTATTTTTTGTAAGACTGAAATTGAACCCTAAACCTTTACATGACTCGAACTTATCAATGTCTAAATTTTGTGTTAAACTAACATGGTTTTCATAACATAATTCATATACAATTATAAGTTAAAGTCATTGTTAGCTGTATTCCAGTATATCCATTTTATTTAAGCTTGATCTAAATATATTGATCAAATTCAGCGAGGTTTAGAAGAATGTGGAAGTAATTGATATTCAAGTCAATGACAAATGTATAAATAGAATAAGGTCACAAAAACCAACCAATACAGAAACTCACCACCACCGCCTAACCTCTACCACCGACGAAGACATACCCACCACCCCAAAATAGAACTACCTTGCCGCCACCAACCACACCCACCCATCTTACTTCTCTCTCTCTCTTTCTCTCTCTCCATAGCTAGCACTGACAAAAGGAGACGACCACCTTCCCATCACACCCCAATGGATCCCACAACCACCATCATACACTCTCTCTACACCACCACTATATCCGAACCTTTGTTTTTTATTTTTTTTTACACATGTCGAGGTCCACCTGCTCACCGATTGTTGCCATCAATCCGGCAGCCGCTTCATCACACCTCGCTCTCTGTGTCTCTCTCTAGAAAATGAGACATAGATGACCATGGAACTGTTGCCCATCGGCTGAATCGGAGAAGACAGTGAGGTTTATAGGTAAAGAGAGAACATCAAAGAGTAGTAATTAGTAAACGTTAGAGAGAGAGAGAAAGAACATATTGTTGTCTTTTGTGTTAACTTTTGTAGCGGAGCTCATGTGGAGGTTAAGGGTTTGATTCCGGTCTGAGCCATATTTACCACATGTGGGGGTTCCACCTGAGGAGATCCCCAATCCAGGTGGGATGGGTAATCAGTACAGGCTGGTCTAGGGTTTAGTCAGAGCTCCACCGGCTACACCACTTTCCGTTAAAAAAAACCTTTTGTATGTATATATTAAGGGAAGAAGAACAAACACGTGGTAAAGCCAAAAAGAAAGGTGAGGAGATTATGACAAGTGTTGGAGATTATGACAAGTATTGGTAATTAGTGTTACTTAAATTTAAAATTAAAATTCAACTTATCCAACCCTAATTACAATCTATAGATTTGTTAGGATTTTACGTGTACTAGAATGTGTATTTTCTAGTTGTACATGAACTATTCAGATCAAGTTTACTAATTATTATTTCATTTTTGGTTTTGCAATGAATCCACTTTTAATGATGAGTTGATGAATTTTACTATTTTCAAACAAATTTATAACAAAAGAATCAAGTAATAAACGTAAACTTATGAATGTCATGTTCAGTTAACTTTAGAGTTGGTAATTCAGACACGAACACGATACCTGATACGAATCTACATGATTTTAACAGGTTTCGTGTCTATAACAAGTCGACACGTTATCTGTTTATTTTCGTGTCGTGTTCGTGTTTAACTGTTTCGTGTCCGTGTCTTATCGTGTTTGTGTCTTAACAGGTCTTATCGTGTTTCTTATCGTGTCTTGTAGTGTTAACCTATTTTACTAGGTGTTCCTTATTGTGTCTTATCGTGTTAACCTGTTACACAAGTTCGTCTTCGTGTTAAAAAAAATGGCACGATTAGATTTCGTGTCGTGTTCGTGTTTATAGGTTTCGTGTTCGTGTCTTAACAAGTTCGTGCAACTTGTAATGCCAGCCCTACTTAACTTAGACACGACGTTGCTTAAATTTATGTTTTATGTTCATTCTTGAATGATTAATATTTATGATCCATCTCGACGAGTTTTATGCAGGTATACACGAGTGGTACTTTAATAAATTAACGGGTATACCTGAAACCCGTAGGTATACCTGATACCCGACTGGTAATTAAACGACAAAAACCCGACGGGTTTGGGATGGACTTTAATAATCGGGCATGGGGTTAGAAATACCTAAGACATGTTTGGATAAACTTATTTGAGCCCAAAAGGACTTTTTGGTTAAATATCTATAACACCCCAAAAATTTCTAAACCTTGCTTTTCGTTAATAAAAGCACATGTGGCTTTTATTTAACCGAATGAAACACGACGTATACGAAATTCCTAACATAGGGAAATAACCCTGTTAACCTTGTTATCTAAACACGGCTAAAAGCCATTGTATGAGTTAACTTAGTTAGTGGGTTTAACTAAATAAAATTTGTGGGATATGGAGGGGCCAAGTCTGCCAAACAACCAAACTTGAGTTTGGTTAGATATATATATATATATATATATATATATATATATATATATATATATATATATATATATATATATAGGGTATGGTTCTATGGAAAACCCTATATTAGGGTGAAAACCGGGGAAACTCTAACTTCCCGAACTTTTTAGGGTCTGAAAATTTTAGGGCATGTAATATACATAATTCTAAACATTTTGAACCAAAAAAATCAAAAAAGCGTCGAACGTTTTTTTTTTTTAAAAAAAAATTAAAGTTTTCAGGTAACACATGTTACACGAAAATAACACATGTTATTTTCCACTAACATGTGTTACCCGAAAACGGTTTCTATTTTTTTTTAAAAAAATAACCGCTCGGCGCTTTTTTGATTTTTTTGGCTCAAAATTCTTAGAATTATGTATATTACATGCCCTAAAATTTCCAGACCCTAAAAAGCTCGGGAAGTTAGAGTTTCCCCGATTTTCACCCTAATATAGGGTTTTCCATTTATCCTTATACTATATATATATATATATATATATATATATATATATTTATTTATTTAACCGAATGAAACACGGCGTGTGTGTGTGTGTATATATATATATATATATATATATATATTATCCCCATTTTCCCCAAATTCATTCATCACCAACCTACACCCACTCCGAACCCTAAAACTCACTAATAAGCCTCCAATCAAGATGGACTCAAAGGGTTTTTGCTTGCATTAACTAGAAATCGGATCATCTAGGCCTAATACACTCCAAGGTACCTTTTATTTGGCTTAAATCAATGCATTGGTCATAAGGTAGCAAGATGTAAAAATTAGATTTTTACATATGATGAATACTTGATGATTAGAGGTTACCCTTGGGTTTAGGGACCCTAATTATGTTTATAAACACTTGCTAAATGATTGAATTACAATTATGTAGAGATCTTGGTGATCCTTTTATATACACATGAAGTGGGTTTAGGATCTAGTTATAAACCTCACTTGATAGGTTCAAATTATGTGATTATAATGATCAATTATTGAGTAATCATGAGGTTAAATGGATAATTACCATAATGTGTGATCATTTTGGAAAATGGTAAATACATGAGGTCTAAGGACTCATGAAACAACTTGAGAAAATGGATGAACCGATAAGTCCTTTTCCTATTCCTTCTATGTCGTAGGGTTAAAACCAAAAAATCTTTGTTATTTTCTCGATGTTTTCTCACATTTTCGATAAAACCCTCTTGTAAAAGTATTTTAACAATACTTTGGCTGATATTAGTAGATGCTACTCGAACCACGCTTTTTCTATACATATCGGCATTACCAAGTGCTCGGTGAAATGCCTAGGTGAAAGCCACTATCCTAACATTGGTTAAAAACTTGAGTTAGGTATATGTGCACCTTAGAAAACTTATATAATGGATAAACACTACATAGGTGTGTATAATTATGTTTCAGATAGGTTCTAACAACCTAAGCGAATAATTACATATTAGATGCAAACACGAAGGCTTCGGGTAGACATGGGGCCGTGGTGTCAAGGTTAAGAAAGCTTGCACGAGGTAAGTCACTCGATGATTTATGCTTGTTTAAATATCAAGTTATATGCCTTTTTATGTAAATGTCCATGCTTGGACATTACCACAAGAGCTTCACAATGGGAAGCTTGTATTCGAATGCAACTCAACAGGAACAACACGAAGGTTCAAAATATGCCAGGTAAGTCGCTCTACGACTTAGAAGCATGTAGATACAATTATAGCTTTCTAAATTGAATGGTGACATTGATGTCTGAACACCCATGAGGTGAGTGGACACAATGGTAACAAGGATAAGGCCTGACTATAGGAACAACCTTATCTATAGCTGAGTCTTGCCGGGAGTTGACCAGGCGAGGGGAAAGCAAGGAAATGGTCGAAGAGATCATAGTTATAGGAATTTCACCACAATGGTAACAAGGATAAGGCCTGACTAGATAACAATTGCTCATCTCGTAGGTTTTGGTACACTATTTCGATAAAGTGCACACATGAAAGTTTTAGTGTGCACTATATCTATAAAATGCACACATGGAAGTTTTGGTTTGCACTATTTCTATAAAGTGCGCACATAAAAGTTTTGGTGTGCACTATTTCTATAAAGTGCACACATGGAAGTTTTGGTGTGCACTATTTCTATAAAGTGCACACATGAAAGTTTGGTGTCCACTATTTCTATAAAGTGCACACATGAAAGTTTTGGTGTGCACTTTTCTATAAAGTGCACACATGGAAGTTTTGGTGTACACTATTTCTAAAAAGTGTACATATGAAAGTTTTTTGTATGCACTATTTCTCTAAAGAGCACACATGGAAGTCTTGTATGTACTATTTTTCCAAAGAGCACACAAGGAAGCCTCGTGTGTACTAGAACTCACTAGTTTTAACGTATGTTAGCTAACTATATTCGGTTTTTACATGATTAAAAACCTTGGGTACAATCATGGGAATGCATTTCAAAGAAGATCAAGCTCTCGTATTTTGAAGAATCAAACGCATACCATGTTTAAGCTTCCGCACATGTGTTTTTTTTCCAATGGGTTCGTTGTTTTACTCAGTGGTAGATTGGACATAAAAATTTTCGGGTCAGGTCGGGTATCGGCGTATGGTTTTTTCAAACGAGTGTTTTTCTGTGAGAACTCTAACGTGTATCTTCGGCTCTTGCAAGTGACAATTCTTGATTCTTTTAATGTCCAGTTTTAACTTCTGAATTCAATCACAAACTCTATCTTTGACTTTCTCTTATCAAATTTATTAGTTTGCAAGATGCACCAACAACATTTTTTTAAATTTGCTACTTCTTTGAAAAATTTACAAATATCAAGATGTTTCTTTGCAAGGGCCTTTGTATTCTAACCAATTTTGATGTTTTCCTTTATTCCATTCTGTCTTGAAAGTGTCAATTCTATTCATACCTATATCACATTCATGTTTCAACAAATTACAAACTAACATCAATTGTCTAAATACTAATTATCTAATTCACATTCACATAGACATAAATTCCTCAATCCTCATAGTATCATACTTTCTAAGTTATAGAAGATTCTGAATTAGCATAGAACTTGAAACTTACATGGTACAACAAATTATAAAAACTTGAAAATTAAAAAAAGTCAAATCTTAGATGCAGCAGCGGTTGTGCGAGCAAGAGCAGCGACGACAACACTACTGAAGCAATGAAAATGATCTTCTCTGCAAGAAAATGAGGCTTGAGATTCCTTCCTTTTGTGATTTAAGAATGTACTTCTTTTAAAAAATTAATGGATTAGGTATTTGATTATTGACATAGGAGTTACCATTGTAAGGGATTAAGGATGTGAGATGCTATAAGTCTATAACCTGCTGCTCACTGCTGTAGTGTTGTATGTTATTTGGGAGTTGGGGGATTGGGGAAGGAAGAAAGAGGCGTTGTATGTTGGGTTTAGAATGAGACAACAATAAAACCGTATTTTAGGGTTGGGTCAGTTTAGTTAAAAAAAACGCAAACAACATTTTCGAACCCGAACCTACAATTTGAAAGGAGGAAGGCTTAACCATGGAGTCACTCACATGATATGGTATGAGTTCATGCCAATTTTTCTTATGGGTTCATGATTCATTTTTCCTATATATTTCTACTAAAAATCGAAAAGCCAATGGGTTCGCCTGAACCCATACGAGCCTTCTTAAATCTGCCCCTGCTCCTAGACCCATCCCAAACCCGACCCTTTGCAATCCATACGAGCCTTCTTTTCATTTCCATTTCATTATTTTCTCAACTTTATTCCCCTTGCATTCTTTTATTTCATTTATTAAACTCGTAAACACAACGTAAAGGCTTGATATGGAGAACAAATAATCGTACTACGTGAATTGTAACCGAAGTAACAAAATTGAAAAATTCACCGATGTTTCAACATTTAGTCTAAGCCGATTAAATAAGGCTTGTTTTGGGGATTGAAAATGCTATGGAGTAGAATTATTGTTTTGGATGAAACTCGGCACTCAATCGAGTTTGTTGAACTTATTCAAAGTCTGTGAAACTCGGCATGAATCTAGTTTATACTACATAAATCAACCCTTATATTCTACAAATGAGGAAAAACAAGTCAGGAACAATACACGTGACTAAAATCAATAAAACCAACCACAGTTAAAAAAAAACATGAAATCAAGTGAAGATGCCAACACAACATTATTCGTTAATATCTGTGATATTTAACTATTGCAACAAATAAATGAAACAATATATATATATATATATGCTAACATGCATACAAACTATTGTAACATAATCATGGCAACATTTACTCCATGTAGGAAGCTCTCTAGAAACACAATGTGGTGTCCCAAATCTAGTTGTTGTAACAATCTCAAGGCTAAAACCTAACTCCTTACTTGTCTTCTTGCGAATCATTATAGTCAACATCAAAGCAATTGTTACACCAAGTGAATGGCCCACTAGCCTTAACCTAAGTTCTTATGGACATATTAGTATTACAAGCAACTTCAACAGTACCAAAATGAGTTGTATACCCTTCAAAAGTGAAGATACAATATCGGTAATAAGATCAGAAACCATATGCAATCTACGAAATCCAAAAATCACAAAGATTATTGCGTGTATTGACCCCTATATAATATCCGGATCGCAATAAACTAGATTTTTTTTCACAAATTTCACAATGATACCTTCTCTAAGCATGTTGTTTTAGGCCGAACCATGTCATGTTTTCTAACTCCACATAGTATATAAGATCCTAAACCTACACGGAACTCAAATATCAAGTAAAGATAATGTTGGTATATGGTTCCCGAATTGCATTGTTCTCCAGAGTAATTAGTAGTAATTACCATTGTTTCATTGGAAATCTTTACATCCTTAACAACCTCAAATGGATTCTTAAATGCTTGTTGGAAGTAAACAAGGTATAAACCTATTCTAAAATCATTCAAGCTCCTCTTGTAAACTCCGAGTTTATTCTTTTGAATGCTTGCAAGGATTTCAACAAGTCATCAACTGCTAGACTAACATTGTTTTCATTTGCATCTCCTTTAAATAAAAGCAAATCAGCAACTACAAGTTTTTGGTAGGCTGCTAAGGGAGCTTAAGGGTGCCGACAAAACACAAATGTGCACAAACGTATGGGTAATGGCTATTTCCACAATTGTAGCCACAAGTGCTTTGTTATGAACGAAATTATCTCTATCTTGCCTTTGTTATGCGTGGAATTGGACCCCATGTATACTATTTGTACTCTTTAAACAAATAATCTAAAATGGTCCTCGAAGAATGACTAACCGTGATCTCGAGAGGGAGAGACACGCCATAATATTTTTTCGTAGTAGTCATTGAATAACAAATGTTGGGTTTGTTAACCACTTTCTCAACAGCTACTTTGTTGCAACACTGTATAGCAAACTACAACGTCGCGACTAGAGTAGAAAGTGATTTTTCGTTGATGTATATCTGATTAATGAGATTCTCAAATCTTTACTTATTGCGATATGGAGTGTGGTGTTTTCATTTTCAGCGATTTCAACACTCACTGTACGTTTTTCTTGGTTTGTTGGGCTATATCCTAGTCTCCCAATTCAATAGCCATCTAGAGTGGGATGTGCTTACCGAATTTTGTTGCCATTTGAAAGAGTCATGGAAATATTAGCAAGACACGAGATGAAGGACTAATATACGGGTCATACCTTAGGTGGCGCTGCTCAACCTCATCACATCTATAATGAAAGAACCAAAGATCCATCGTATCACTAGGTTATTCGACCTTTCCCATTGGCTATACATGGCCTTAAAAGCGTTCATCTGTGCTTCAATTTAGAACCATCATGTTCTAGGGTTTCTTTAATTACTTTTACTGGACAACTTCATAGACAGAAAGTTGGCCTCATTCACATGAGAATGGTGTGGGTATGGATATTGCAGTGGCCGTGAGGATTTTACGGATAGATATGAGAATTTTTTTTTATTTTTTATGAGAAGATAACGAATTGTAGATCTTGCCTTCGTTAATGGTGTTGCCACAAGTGGAAAGTTGGAAAGAGATGAACACTACTCAATGTAAGAACACTACAAAGCCAATGTGTATATGCTTAACTTGAGGATGGTTTAGTTTATACTCACTTTGTAACTCATTATGGTCCATTCCTTTGTCAATCAATCTCACACTAAGAAATCATGAATAGAGGTATGGTGAGAAACATGGGACGGTGGGACCAGAAATGCATTTGTTGTGAAGCTTGGGACCCGGAATGGAACCACATATATATGGGCTGGCCCATTTTAGATAGGAGAATCAAACTTTCAAGGGCCATTGTGTAACTCATTTAAAATATATTGCTTTCTTTTAAGTTCCAACTAAAACTGAAAAATACAGGACACTAGTCATTGCAACCAATTCAATATACCGAGATGGTGAGAAATAGTAGTTTTTCATGAGAAACAAATTCATATAATATATGTTAAAAATATATAATGCTTTTAACGTTTTGTTGTGATTTGCTGGCTGTTGGAGGTGATAAAATTCATAGACAAATAAAAAAATGTTTTTAAGTTGGGCTGAAAAGTTTTCTTTATACATAGATGTTAGTCTTGGTTTCACTTAGCAATGGGCATTTGGTATCGAGTACCAATGCTGTAGCGAACCGACACTGTACCAACAGATTCAGCACACTATGCCTTACACACTTTTCCAAAAATTTGGCATCGGTACTTTTGTACCGGCACTGGTTTGGTACTAATATCATAAAGAGACGAAGACTTTAACAAGTACTTATTTTGTTATGTTTTGTTAACTTTTGGACTATCTTTCAAACGTTGTTAGTTTTAAACATCCTATTATTTATTCACATTCCTTAAGTATTTTCGTTTTTCAAATGAAACTTTGATTGTATATTCAAAATGGTTTGAATTCTTTCTTCATCTTCCTCATCCAACCTTGAGTTGACTTGTGCAAGATGAGCGTCGATGGCCATCGTTCCGAATCTGAACCGACCACCAAAGATACTCACTGTTTTCAACTTCATTAGGTTTCGCAGCCCTCATTGCTAGACGCAGGGATGAGATCGCTACCGTCCGCCGTACCATTACTGGGAAAAGTGATAACAAATTTATGGAAAAGTGGTACCAAATGCCGTACTGAATATACGCCCTACCATTATCTGGGTTGCCGTTGCTCTGAATGAACAGATAATGTGGAAGATTCAGATTCCAGTTGTTGTAAATGTTAGTTACTCATTTCTTTTTCTTTTAACTTTCAACTTTTTTATTTTATTATCATAATTATCTTTTAACATATTTTGTTTACCTCTTACAAATCTATTAAAATGTAGCCTAACAACTAATAAGAGATCTTCTGCTATCAGTCTCTATATATAATATTTTTTTAAGGATCCATACTAAAAAACATGAACAAGGAAGATTCATGTGCAGTTCAAGAAAATAAATAAGCACTATATAGTATACAACAAGTCCCCATTACATGTGAATTGACTATACATATACCGTAATAAACAGGTAACACAAAAAAGCAAATACGCAGTGTCGTTTTTCTACATACTTGCGAACCCTACATTCAGAAACAATATATAAAGTACGAACCAAAGAAATACGAAAAACGCACTATCTTAACGCATGACCAACAATCACAAAGGACCAACTAAAGTCCTTTCAATATTATGTTACCGTTATAATCAAGTTAAGTCTTCGCCTTCGACTGCAATATTTGAACGAGTAACCAAAGCATATCCATCCGATGAACGTTTCTATTATTCTGCCCCTGCAAACATCATTCAAAATTATTTAAAACAATACATAATATTCGACCCATTTACTTATAAGTGGGTTGATTATCTGTTCTTTGAATATCAAATAAAATAAAAAAACTTAGCATAAAAGAACACGTTGTTGAAAGTCATCCTAACTTTTTTTTTTTTTTTTAAATCGTTTATTCGAGCCAACCGACTCTATTCAAAGCAGCCCGTTTGACCCAAACCCCATTTCGGCGTGTTGCAAACATGAAATTATATAATAATACCTCGACAACAAAACACATTCGTGTCTTATCACCATCGGGTTCAGTTACGCCTTTTAAAATGGTGAGACCCAAGCTTCTTATGGCATCTGCTATCTCAAGAAAATGGACGTCTTCTTCACACGTCATCTGCATTCATGAATATATAAACAAGAATTAATTCTTAGTAGCCGAAATGTAAATATTTTAAATTTGAAACACCAATCACCGACATACCTCCACCAGCATTTGGCCATTTGTACCGATGTTTTCTACAGTTACGGGACAAACTTTCATGTGATTCCCGACCTCCATTGCCCAACTCGAACCCTGCTCGTGATTTGATGAACCTTGTATGCCATTTTTATTGCCAAGCAACTTCAAAACAATAACTTAATGAGAATTCTGAATTTTATTAAAAAATATTTCCATTAATATATATACACACACAAACATATATTCATATATATTGGCGATTTCAATGTCATCAATGTTATGTCAGTGTAATTAGATTTACTTAAGACAAGGAAAAATACATCGATAATTAAGGGGCACTTTCGTTACAAAACTAATAACATGTTGACAACCGCGTAATGCACTTGTACATAGTGCATAAATGATAATCAATGTAGCGGTTGAGAGAAACACAAACAATTACATAACTATATTGTGTGCCACATTCAAAGCAACAATTGCAAATGTATTATGCAGTTCTCGCGATTATAAAACATATTATTGGTCAAACATACGGGTCAAAGTAGTCAAAAGTTGCCTATGCGTATTTTTTAAGCATAGAACATCAAACCGCTCTACCAAAAAATATTAGATTGTTAAAAGTTTCTAATTATACTTAGGACACTTAACAATTTATTAAAAAAATATTATTTTTTTTATAAAAAGTGCTCTGAGTCATCCCGATCCAAACCGTACCATAATTAATAATTTTTACATGTACCTTTAACTCGGCATATTTATCGATTTTGTCGGCATGCTTAGTAACACATTGCATGAATAGCATGTGTTTGATTGTCCGTTCTAGAAGTGAATCAATACTGCACTGTATCACAATTAACCATTTTAGTTAAGTTCCAAAAGAAATACATATGTACACACACACATGTACATGTGAAAAAAAAAAAAAAAAAAAAAACTAACCTTCGATCCATTGGGTACAAGCTCACGGAGTTCTTTAATACGATCTTGAATAAGTTGTCGATCCCTAGGGCGAGGCCTATTACTTTCACCGGGTTTTGCCCGTTTCTTAGTGACATTAGCCCGTTCTTGCGACCTCTCTAAGGACTCACCACATCTACTATGACTTGCAGACGAAAACCCTAATGAACTTTCAAACGAGTAACAACCTGAACTACTAGTTTGCATATCATTAAAACGAGGCTCGGCCCATTTCACCGAATTACTAAATTCGCTATCGGTTTGGCAAACATTAGCCACGACCGCTTCTAGAAGATCTTCGGGGCCAGAGTTTGTTGTCAAAAGATTGCTGCTACTTGTTCCGGCACGTCATTGACTTTTTGCCAATTGTAATCACCGTTTTGATTATAAAATGTGGGCCCTAGTGCTTCGTATAATTCACATCCAGCAGGAAACTTAAAAGAGTTCATGGTATCGGTTTCACTTTGTGATTCTAAATTTCCGAGCATTTGAACATTTGAAGAAGCGGGCATACTTAATTCTACATTTTGATTAAGATTTGATATCGGTATGATGTGTTTATTCCATAGTTTATGGAAGTAACCGTGTTGTTATATGAATGCGTGTTGCTAGGTGCACACCCCGTTAAAGAACTTTGTAGCTCAAGAAAGAGTTCTTGGATGTGATTCACCGTCTTCAAATCTTCCGGAATCTGGCAATTTCAGAAAATAGAAAAATTTGTAAGTGTTAATCATCAAAACAATATTAAATGTATTGACACCCATTAACTTATGAAGCGGTTCGATTAAGTTTGATCTCACACGGAATAATTGGATCTGCCCAAAATTTACCAAGGAATAGATTTATCGGGTCGAAGTCGGCTAAAGTGTATTTTTAGTGCAAACCTCTTAAATTGCTTTATTTAAAAGTCCAGAAAAAGACTATAATCTTATATTATTTGTAATCATAAACATATCAATTTTTGAAAAAAAGGGTAGTGGGTCAACCCAACCCGTTTTGACCCACTACCAATCCTGGCCGACTTCTGCCCATTTCACGGCCTCTAAAGGATAGCAAAGGAAGAGAAAATATATACAACATGTCAAATCATCTTACATTATTAAACGAACCAAGTTGTACTACTCCATGAGGAACAACACTCACAACGGCGATCGTCTGCGAACACAAAAACGTAAAATTACTTCATGAATTATAAACCTATTAAAGAATGAAAAGTATATTCGTGTTGTCGGTTGTTGGACCAAACTACCAAATTCGGTAAACCGGTTAAACAGAATAAATTTAGATGAAATAGCCGGTTCAAGACATTTAATCTATTTTTCTTGGTAACAATGAAAACCCGTTAGGGAAAACTCATCAGGGCAGGCCACTTAATTCTGGAAGAAGAGAGATGACATACCCTAATTCCGATGGCAAATTGAGTTTTCCATGCATCATGATCCTGAAAACGCCAAATCGCAATATAAATCATGATATAAAATGCATCCACCACTAGGAAGAAAGACTTAAAAACAATACCTCAAATGAAAAGCAAGGATCATTAACAAGCTGATCTCCGGATACCCATAGATGTTTATATGTAACCGCAACCTGACCAACAAGTCTACCAAACAAAGAAAAAAGTTGAGATTTTTCGGATCACAAAAGAGGTGAAATTTCGACCCGTTTACTTATTACAAATGGATTGATTACTCGATTTAGCGTAGTTAACTCGGCCGATATATCGGAGATATATCACCGATATCTCGTTATCGGTCATCAACCGATATATTGGTACCGATATTTTGACCGATATTTTGTACTGATATTATCGGCGATATTGGCCGATATTTGACCGATATATCACCGATATTCCCGATATTGGTGTTTTTCTTCTTAGTTCTTCCATTTTTCTTACTTCTTATAGTTGTTAGTACTGTTTTAAGTCTTAATTCTTAGTAATTAGTGTTAAATATTAGTGTTATAAGTCTTAACAAGTTCCCACTTGCTACAATTGTTAGTGTTTTGCAAGTTATAAAAGGTTAATTTGTTAATGGTAGGAGATTATATTGAATTGTTAGTGTTAAATCGCTACATGTATGGAATTTGCATGATATAAAAATTGCCGATATCCCACCGATGTCTCACCGCGATAACCTATATCTCAAATATCGGTCCTTCACCGATATCCGATATTTTACCGCATTAACTGCCATTTAGGTTATGTTTTACCTCTAATGGGTCAAACAGGTAAAATGAAGTGAATAGCTAAGAAGGAAATAAGTCTAATGGGTCAAACGGGTCGATGGTCATCTGATTTGTATCTTTAAAGGATAAATCTTTTTATTCAAAAAATTAGACTCTTCTATAGTTTCTGTTACCGAGATATATTTTCTTTTCATTGTATTTGTTCCCAAAGTATTTTATTGGTATGAAAGGTAAAGACAACCCGAACAGACCCGTTCATATTCATCTCTATTTTAAGTGAAAATACAACATCGACATACCCTTCCCCAAGAGAATACTGGTGAAAAGACATCTTCGCGACTGCCAGGCCGAGAAGGTCATCTGAAGGATCATTTTTGTCATAATAAGCATCTTCAAAGGTCAACATCCTACAATTCACATCATAAGAAATAACAAACAACCTAAACTGTATTAATTAATAAAATAAGTATACAAATGCATATCTAATAATCCCTTCAAGTTCCAAATTTTAATGTAGTTATAAAATTTAGAAGTAAAAAACTCATTTCAATAATCAAATTTCTTACAACTCATTACCTAATCTTCAAATTTCAAATATGATTATTTCGACCTTAATCTATCATGTAATAAGATCTATGAGTTCAAGTCACTGTAATCACTGTAGACAGATATCAAAATACCTTAATCAAGAAACTAAAAAGTATCAATCCCATGTAGAAATGTTCGATCAGAAACCGTTGAAAGTTGAAACCAACCAAACCAAAGCAAATCGGCAGTTTCACAGTTGAGAACTTGGAACCTGCCGTTTACCTCTATATGATTTTTTTTTTAATAGTTAAGCATATGAATAATATTCATGAACTATCTTTATCAGTTTTCCAATTTCAATGCTAACGATTTCAAAAAAAAAAAAAAAAAAAAAAAACTTGTCAAACTGCCTACCAAACCCTTTAGGTTTTGTTTGGTTTGCCGTCGTTTAAAAGCATAGTTAACCGACCCAAAATTTTTGTCAAAAACAACCGAACCAGACCGCGAACACATATCCCATGTCAAAAATACAAAACACAATAAATATATACAATCCTAGCCAACATTTACTAAATAGCCTCCAAAAATTTGAGATGTCAATAACTATGAAACTAAAATTTACAATTCCCACATCAATAACATATAAGATCCACTAACTAATCAGCAATTTGTATAATAGATCTAAGTGATAAATCACTAACTAATCAGCTGTTTGATATATGCAGATAAACAAGACAGTTAACAAAAAAAAAAGTCTTTAAACTGATCTTACATTTGAGCTTGAGGATTCATTTTCCAAAAAACAGCATAATTCCAGTGAGTATCAAGACAAAGATTCTTGAGTGCTTGATGTAATGCACTAATCCCCATCTTTTCCAACAAATTTTTTAAAACAATTTCAACTACAATTTCGCCTCAAACTAACACATTATGACCTCAAAACAAAACACAAAAACTTAAAAATCTTTCCTTTACTATCTTTAACCTCTAGCTGCCCCTGTAAGACCCTCTCCCAGCCTGTTTTCTCCTTAACCCTGCTCGCCGTTTTATCGGTGGGTCAACTGTTAAATTTAACAAACTGTCTATTCCCATTCTCCTTCCCCTAATTTTCTTTAAACCCTAACCCTAACACTAATTTACAATTTCTTCAAATTACAATAAAAAGGTAACAAATTTATCAAATTTGTTAAATGGGCATTAACAAGATTCATTTTGACATAAAAAAAGACACAATTCAAGAAACTACAGATTAATATTCAATCAATTTGAAAAGAAATTTAACTAATATCAAAAGACATTGATGAAATGAGTATCAAAATTGAATCTTTTTCACTTCCCAGCTTTAAAGTTGCTTAATTTTGTAAAGAAAAATAAAAAAGATTGAAACTTTATGAAAGAAATGACTGATCTTTGTGGTGGGGAGTTTCAAATTGGCTTATGACACAAGAGTATCTATTATTATTATTAATATTATTATTAATAAAGTATTCTTAATAAAGTTTAGAAAACTCCCCTCTAAGTTTTGAAAAAAATGCAATTTGATACTTGAATTAAAATCATATTTGCAAAGTGACACATTTTTTTTTGGTGAAAAGTGTTTCAAGAATGATGTGTGTGTGTGTGTTTGTACAAATGTTTTTGGGGTATCATTTTGGTGATGTTATGAGTGGCTTTTTATAGATAGTCTTGTTGTTATGGCAAACAATATGATGTCTCTAGTTACAATAATGTTTCATATTTCCATATCATTATTTATATTTTTCTTATCATCTTTCTTACTCACCCTTTTAAAATTAAAATAACAATGAAAATTAGACTATTCACCAATGATTTTTATAGCTAAAAGTTAGGACACCAACAAAACACTCCAATTGTCATTATTTCATGTGTACAATTTATGCACAAGTGTGTGGCAATTTCATGTGTCATTTTATAGGGTAAAATTAAAAAAAAAAAATACTATCTTAATTTGTCTTGGCGTTTATTTACGATGATTGTATGCCCGTTGATCTCTTCTATGCACTAACATTTGAGGGTCATTCTTTCTAAAAAAACAAAAAAAAAATTAATTAACACAATCATATGGGTTGTAACTTGTAACAAATGCTAAATATGAAGAAAAAAAATAAATGCATCATCCTAATACTTATTTTTCATGAACTAGGTAAAACTCAAAGATACATGATTTCCATTTGTTGTCATTGTTGAAGGTACTTGGTATAATGTGATTATGAAAGAAACCAAACATCATAAGTACAAAATTTGATTGCAAAAGGAGGGCATGAAATGATATTTGTCGGATTTTCCATTTGAATTACCAACCTTGTCTAGGAATATGCTAAAATGTCAACCTCTCGGTTTGGACATAGGATTAGAAAATAGGTTTAGTGTTCCTACTTTGCTAACATTAATTATATTTTTTGTTATCATTTCATTAGAGTTGGATTGACCAAAATTTGAATGTCATTTTTTTTCAATCTCCCTCCACTAGAGAAACTTAGGAGTTATTAATTTTAACATTCATGTGTATTAACCCTTGGTAAATAGAGGATTGGTAACAATTGATTTGGATAAAATTTTGAATGCCTTAAATACACTTTAAATAGTAGTATTTTGACCATAGTTTAAAGTCAAACGAAGGTTATAAACACAAATTAAGAGCGAAACACAAATAATTATTTAGGTCTTTCTCTTGTGGGGAACAGATGAATCATCTACACACATCTTAACTTCATGCATTGTGGCTGCAAGGGTATGGGTATGGCAGAGGTACAGAGCATCTCAAACTGGTGCCGGACCCCCCAGCCCCCAGGTATGCGTTCTCTACAAATTCATAAATCATTACGGCTCAGCAAGGTAAAATAAAAGATTGTTCACGAATCATGACAGTATTTTAGTGAGTTGATGGTGTATTTGGAGAGCTAGAAACGACCCTTTCTTCTACGATAAACTAGTTATAATATCAAAGATTGTGAAAGACGTCAAATCACTTGAGTTCTTATGGATAAAGTAAATATTCTCTTAAAAGCTTATCTTGGATTTTTTTTTAACGGCAAACAAATCAAACCCGGCATCTTGGATTGATTGGTGTAATTTTGTTCTTTCATCTTGTTTCATTGTAGTCTTTTCCTCTAGCATCTTGCTAGTCGGTTTCTTTTAATGAAATTTGTCGTTAAAATTTTTTTAATTCTTTCTCCTAAGCGTGTAATGTTTGGTATTATAGAATATAGATCACCTTCTGAGGAAAAAAACCACTAATTGTGAATGATGAAAACTCTTGACTTACAGTTTGTGGCAAAAGTTGGTGTTAACTAACTAACCCCCCCCCCCCCCCCCCCAAATGTGTCGTGCCTAGAACTAAACCCACTGACCCATATTAGGGCTTAACCTGAACTTTTTTTAGCCCTTAGGTGAATTTCGGTTATATAAAATACGGTATTTATACTCTTGTTAGCCAACTCTCTTTTTCTACATATGTTAATAGGTTATGTCAAAATCTGAAATATTTATGAAAAGTTTAATCCACTAAGATTTTGTTGTCTCTTTTATTATTATTTTTTTGTTCCTTTATTGTTTGTTGTTTTATATGCATTCGAGACAAGTAAAAGCATGACATCATGTAAACAATAAACATATTTTTTGAATGGAAATAAACTCTAGAAAACAAAAGTCAATTAATTAAAATTAACCAAAAAAAAATAATAATAAGTTTAGGAAAGCATGGTAGTGATGCTAATGATGATGGACCATTTTTAAGTTTATATATAAAAAAGAAGATCGTGGATGAAATATATCATAAAGTACAATGATGCCATGCTTTTTTTACTTCCTTTAAATTTTTAGGTGATTAAGAAATTATTTTGGTCAAATCGAACGTTTGAATTCCTAATCAAACTAGGCCACGTTCATTGACTAATACGTTTTCTTATTTACGTGATGTAATTTAATCAAATCTGATATTGTATTAATTTCATAGAAAACAAATTATCTACACTACATGAATCCTATGAAAATAAAACTTGAGTTAAGAGAACCGTGAGAACTCTAACATAACTGATGTAAAAACGGGTAACTCTGCTGTAAAAAAATAAAAAAAAATTATTTACGATGGTGTTACACTAGTGTAAAAAAACGGGCACATTTATGTAAACCATATAAGTAAATTAATATTTTATTCAATCTTTTATTATGCTCTAATTTACAACCACAAATTCATTATTGAATAAAATACGTGTGTGTTATAAAGTGAGTTCATTAATTCTCTCAACTCAACCTTGTTCTCGTTTTACCCCTTTACTATAATTGATATGTGAATATTAGTTTAAGATACTCAAAAATTAAAGAAATGTATAACACTAAAATGGGGTTATGATTAAATACACAAAACATTTTTTCTAAGAAAAGTGAGAATGATTGTGATCCATTGAATTTATATTTGAAGAGTTAAGCTTAGTTTGTTGGAAAAAAAATAATAAATTAGAGGAAGGGCATAAAAAAAACCACATATGTTGATTTTCTCTATTCACATGTAATGAACATGTCAATTCCCCCATCATTTTAAAACGTCTATAACTTTTTCTTACGGTATTCTTTTTTTTTTTTTTTAATTTTACCATATTAACGAGCGTTTTTTTTATCTTTAATATGAGTGCCACATTGCTACATTAAAATGAAAAAACAAATCTGTGTTAAATGAGTTTTCTTCTTCATTATGGCTTTTGCCCGTTCATTGTGTTATAATATGCACGTGTGCTTTATATAATATTTTATTTATGTTTTTTAGTCTACACATGATTTAAACTGTCCATTGTGTTTTTTAGTGTATTTTCCATTGTATTTTACACAAATAGGTTTTGTATTTATGGTGTACATTATGTTTTATTATGTTGTTCGTTGTGTTTAAGTCTACTATTCATCGTGTTTTATTCTTCTATTCATCGTGTCTTCAATATGTCGTCCATTGTGTTTTAGACTGTTCATTGTGTTTTATACCCTATTGTTCATTGCATATTTAATTGGTACTCATTGTGTTTTACGTTATCTCTATTGTGTCTTACGCAACTGGGTTTTCGATTTTTTTTCAAAAGTATTCATTATGTTTTTAGACTTCTGTTCATTGTGTCTTTAGTATGTCGTCTACTGTGTTTTACGCAACTGGGTTTTCGACGTTTTTTTTTCAAAATTATTCATTGTGTTTTATTCTTCTATTCATTGTGTTTAGCATGTCGTTCATTGTGTCTTACGCAACTGGGTTTTCGACTTTTTTTTTCTTCAAAAAGTATTCATTGCGTTTTAGTCTTCTATTCATTGTGTCTTTACTATGTCGTCAATTGTGTTTTATTAGACAGTTCATTGTGTTTTTATACCCTATTGTTTATTGCATATTTAATTGGTACTCATTGTGTTTTACGTTATCTCCATTGTGTCTTACGCAACTCTGTTTTTGACTTTTTTTTTTCAAAATTATAACAATATGGTACTCATATTAAAGATAAAAGGACGCTCAATTTTATGGTATATATTTTTTTAAAAAAAGATGTTTAAAAAATAAATATGAATATTAAAAATCATGTGCTACGTAGTTTTGACAAAATTACCATCACAACTTGTTTAATCCTTTGAACACGTGTCATTTTCTAGTGGCTTCTCACACTTCTCATTTTTTGTAGACTTTGTAGAATAACTCAACCGTACTAAAATATGTTAGATTAGTTATTCAAACACTTCTACACTTTATGCAAACTGCCCTGATGATTTTTTAAATAGTCATATTTATTTTTGCATACATTGATACTTTTTAAATACACACACACACATATATATTATAGGATTGAGATCCGTTGAGAAACTCCATGAGTTGCGAGAACTCGCAAGAACTCGACGTAAAATGCGATTTTTTTTGCACACTGCTGTAAAAAACACGTAAACCCCGCTGTAAAAAATACATGAATTTACGCCAAATTAAACCTATGTAAACGATTTTTACCACACCCCCCCCCCCCCCTGTGTAGTATATTAGTATTTTATTCAATATTTATTGTTGTTTAATTTGGACTGCATATCATTTTTTATTAAAATAAGTTTGTGGTTATTAAAAGTTCCTATGGTTCTCACAACTCAAAGGAGTTCTCAAATGATCTCAATCCTATATATATATATATATATATATATATATATATATATATATATAAAGATAAGCATTTTATTATCTTTAATTTGAGTATAGTATTGCTATTTTTTAATAAAAAACCATGTTCTACGTAATTAACAATATCTACGAGTGAGCAATAACTAAAGAGTTAAACGAAGATGAGCCAAAAAACAGACAAAACTGAATTAACCAAAACTAGAATTAACTTAAAATCGGTTATCGATTTTTACTCTTAGTTAACCGGAATAAGTTAAACTGAAACCGAACCATTCATATATTTGTAACAGCGTGCCCACACGATTCAGCAGGGATACTAACACTTCTAATGATGCGTGGTTGGGTTCGGTTCATTTCGGTTATTAGCCTCAACCGAAACAATAAATCGACGTTATCGTTAATGGATCTTGTTGATCAACCAGTTAGTTGGTTCATTTTATTTGGTAAGACTAACGTTTTTAGTTCGTTTAGCTAATTTTGGTTAATAACTAAACTTTGGCTAAAATTTTTGCTTGTAAGTACATGAAATGGAGGTGTAAATACATGAAATTGATTTATAAAGGCTAACACAATATGATTATATAAATGGTTCGGTTCCAGTTTAGTTAATTTTGGTTAACTTAGGGTACAAAAAAAAATTGATATTAGGTTAACTCAATTTTTGGTTAATTCAGTTTTCAGTTGGTTTTGGTATGGTTTTGTATGTTTTTGTTCGATTTCAGTTAAAATTTAGTTATTGTTCACCCCTAAATATTGTTAATTCACGTAACACATAAATTTTAATTAAGAAAAAAAACAATAATGTACTCAAATTATAAAGAATAAAATGTATGTTTTATGATGTAGTTTTTTTTAACAAAAAGTATTAACACATGAAAAAATTATGGCCGTTTACAATTCGTGAGGGTAGTTACCTTAAAATCAGAGAGAAAAAAGTGCAACTATTATTTAAATAAACAAAAGTTGAGTAAACTTGGGGGGATTAAAACGTAATTAGTGTTTAAAAGACTTATTTACCCTCAATTTAGGGTTGTATACATTATGTATTCCCATTCTAAAAAACTATTAACTTTTCAGTATCTTAAAATTTCCTTATCAAGTATATTATATATGGTATAGATATATAGGGGTAATCAATAATTGAACCTTTAACCAGAACCAAACTAAAAAAACAGATGGAACCAAATCGAAATTAATAAAAAACTAAACAAATCAAAAACCTTATTAACATAAAATCGGTTATCGTTTTTTTGTAATCTTAGTTCACCAAAATCAATCAAACAGAAACTGAACCATTAGTATATTCATATGTGTTTAGCTTTTATACTTACATTTCATGTATTTATTATCCCTTCATTTCATGTACTTCTAAGCAAAAATTTTAGCCAAAGTTTAGTTTTTGTTATTAACCAAAATGAATTAAACCGATAATCTAACCATATAAACCGAACTAATTTGGTTAATAAATTGATTAACCAATGACTTGGTTTCAGTTTTGGTCGAGGCTAATAACTGAACTAAACGAACCGTACATACCCTTAGACATGTATGTGTTCCCCACTGCATTGCGCGGGCAACCTGCTAGTTTCAATAAATATAGAACTTTAAAAACACATAAACACTTATAAAATATTTTATATATCTATATATAGAGAGAGAGAGAGAGAGAGGGAGAAAGAGAGAATGTTAGAATGAAAACTTAATTGAGTTGTACGTGGAAAATCCCATGAAAAATTATTTATTTATTTTTTTAAAAAAGATTAGGCATGTAATATAAACAATTTTATAAAAAAAATATCAGAAAAACACAAACAAAAGTTTTTTAAAAAATTATAAACAATTGAAGGTTAAAAAAACAAAGGAATATTATTTTCTAAATTTTAAAGAAAATGTATATTTTTTAAACTAGAAAAGCTATGTCTCTATTTATATAATCCACACAAACATTAATTTTTTAAAGTAACTTGACACGTTATCAATGTAATCTAGCAACTTGCTAATTGCACAAGATTGAAAAAGCATATGAAAAGGTCATGAGGTGTACCTTCACACCAAGGGTGTTAATAATGACGTGACATTTTAACTTTTATTGTACACCACTCCCTTCTCATGTTTACGGGCATTAAAGTGACACTAAGTTAACATGTTAACATGAATCAAAAGAGAAGAAGTTAAGGGGATGGGGTAGAGTTAAGGGGCGTTAAACCATTTCCTTGAAGTGAGCTAGTATGAAAAGAGATAAATGAAAGATGTGACATCTAGGTGGAGTTAAAGATAGTTAGAATCTACCTCATGGCCTTAAGTTATTTTAGAGAGACAGATAATGATTAGTTTACTACATTGGAACATGTTAGGAAACTTGTTTACTATTTTTCAAAGTTACTCGTCTAATTTATTGTACTCTTGAGCGTGATTAGTATAAAACTATTGTGTAGTGTTTAATTGTTTTTATGATTTGATGCGTTGCATTCTATTTTTTTCTTTATGCAAATAAGTATCTAAAGTGAAGTGGTTCTCTTTGCACACTCGCAATCAAAATCTTCAATTTAATGGAACTAAAATAGGAATTGACTTTTTATGTTTTTTAGGTATGTTGCACTGTTTCCGGAACACTTTATAGATCGGTGTGTAAAAGAAGTCTGACTTTTGGACTTCTCTTCATTTTACTGTTCATCATTGTAGTAGGGAGCTGCGGGATGACAACCTAGAGCTTCCGGGTTTCCTAGTCTTAGGCTTTCAGTTTAGGCATGTTACCCAACTTTGATAGTCTATGGTATTCTTTTCCTAATTATAGATTAATTGTGGGGTTTTAGCATCCACGTCATCATATATAAACTCTTTGTACTAGTAGGTAATCCTTTCGCTGTTTTCTAAACTTGAAATTCACACTCCTCTAAATATTTTTGCATCTATATCTTTGTTCATTGAGACTAGAACTTTCAATTACT
>JAUTDX010004280.1:0-44394 GCA_030844895.1 Ambrosia x helenae | reverse complement strand
AAGGTTGACAAAACTTGATGAATAAATCCTGGTTGCAGATCAAATATGGTTCAAATTCATCTGAAGATCATCAATTTGTGAAAGGTATTTCTACGCATTCAATTTGCCAAGTTCTTAATGAAATAATATCAGGCGCAAAGGGACCATCACTTCTAATAAATGGTATCAAAGACCAATGCCTCTAGTTAGGGTTTTAGAGGTTGAATTTTGTTGTACTTTACTTTCCAAGGCTAGAAGTTTTGGTCTCAGCAACAACTGGATCCAAGTATGCATCTCACTTTTTTACCTCTGTTCAATTTTTTTCTTTATATTATAATATACACAGAAATTGATATATCTATAAATTTGTTCATCACAGGTTTCTTGTAAAGAAAGATCCTGTTAGACGTCAGGTTCTACGGGTCAAAGGTTGTTTAGCAGGATCTAAAGCTGAGAAACCTATTAGAACAAGGTATATGGTTCTTGCAATCAATAAGAAGCCAGCTACATGTTTTAATGATCTTGAAGATGCATGCCGTGCCTTGGATGTGTATGATGACATGGATGCAAAACTTGAATTGACCATCTTTCGCCAGGTTAATCATATATACTGATACCATGTTACTCTTGTCCACATATTCAGGAAGTAATGTGGAAATATAAATGAAACCTGTTTTTTGTTTGCTCCCAGGGGCATGAAATGGAGGTTCAAGTGGGAACAGATATAAGAGATGGCAATGGTACCACACGTGTAATTAACTGTGTGGATGTTTGTACAAGAACCTCACCCAGCAGTACGTGCCCTCGGGTTTCTTCCCAAAAGGGTCATGGTGTATACGTTACAAAGTACGGGATTTGGTCCTTTTTACTTGCACAGTTAGCATCAATTTCAGGCAGGATTCACATTGATGTGTCGAAGTGTCAAACCCTAAAAAAACTTAATTTACTCTCTTGCAGGTGGTCCTCAGGGAGTCCTGTGCATAGATACGGTTTATATGCTCATCAATGGATTGTGGAAGTTAATGGAAAACAACTCCTGACTTGGATGCTTTTGTTAATGTCACAAAGGTACAAATATCTCGATAATCTCAACCTGCTTTCTACTTTTTTTTTTCTACTTGTTTGAGATTCTTTCATATTTTGTTTGTGTGCTTTCTTTATTGTCTGTTTGTGTTTTTCTTCGAATGGCAAAGTCGTTTATACAAGTTATGTGTGTGCATACAGAAAATTGAAGACGGAGAATTTGTTCGCGTAAGGACAGTCCACTTGAATGGGAGCCACGGGTGCTTACACTGAAACAGGACCTACACTACTGGCCTACATGGAGCTCAGGTTTGATCTGAAACCGCCACATGGCACAGAAGGATAATTAGATCATTGGAAACCGGAGATTACTGATGAACCCCTGATTCATATATGCCTGAAACTCGATTCTATTAATCATACTAGTATGTTGTTGACTATCATATTGATGATCAATGTTTTGATTGATGATGTTTCATAAGAGTTATATAGTGTTTTTCAAGGTGAGTTCAATGGATTTGTAAAATAAGGCACATATTTTTTTTAAAATGATAAAATAAGACTGTTTATGTGTATTGAGTGTTAAGAAGTTCAACTTGTGCATGTTGAAGATATTCAAACAGCACTTGTTACACAATCATATATTATTTATCGTTAAAACTTAAAAGTTTTCTTTGCTCAAGAGCATATAGCGTAATGAATATGTTAGAGTGAACGGAGTGTGTGTGCCACACTGCCACATGACGCATCCCCCTCCGTATGGTCTTATAGCGCACAGTTAAAATTAATAAAGGGTTAAACTACTTAACTTTATTGCTCTAAAAAGGGTAGATATTAACAAAACCCAATAATTTGAAAAAAAGGTAATGTTTTGATAATGGTTGATCAAAGAAAGAATAATTATTAGTTCCCTCCTTTTATAACAGAATACAACGACTAATACCAACTTAACCAAGTACAATATAACGCCTCTAACTACTAAGACTAATCTATATCTATATCTATCTATATATATAATAAAAGAAAACAATTTTAATGACATGGCACTCAAGGAGACATTCTTCCCCTTGAATGTGTCATTTGTCATGCCATGTGGCAAATTAAAAAAAAAAGCAAATAATAATATAAAACATAATCTACTAAAATTACATTGAGTTATTTTAGGAAAAAAGAATTTTAAAACAAATTTAAATTTTTAATCTCTTATGTTTCCTCCCATAATTTTTAAACGTTAATATCTTTTATATACGAGATTTTTTAAAGAAAAAAATTACACCAGATTAACGAGCGTTTTATTATCTTTCCAACGAGTACCATAGTGTTATATAAAAAATGAAGACAAAAACGACTATTTTTTGTGTGGTTTCATTCATACAGGAAAAAAAACACACAAAGTGTTCAGATTATTCATTAATCATGTTTTTTCTTTTAAATCAGGTTCTTATCTACGATGTTGAAATTCGGCCCAATCGTCATGCTATCATTAGAATTTTACTCTTCTAAAGATGCATAGGTATACTTCATCATGAGAAGCTAGGAGAAAGAATCGCGCAATACTGCAACACATAGTGTCACCTTATAGCAAGGTTATTTTTTTATTTATTTAATTACAAGAGTAATAATTATTACTATTAGTATTATTAGAATTGTTATATTTTTCAACCCGGAACGCTCCGGGGTAAAATCTAATGGCCTATTAAACCCCTGAACTGATTATTCAATATCGTCACTTATAGTCCCTGTACTTATTGACACATATCAATACTTCCCTCCTAAAACCATTTTTGACCTAAAAATTAGAATTTAAAATCTTGAAAGCGAAGTTGCAAGTCTTCTCCATCCTCCCAAGATGCTTCAAATAGTGGTAAACGGTCTCATTGTATAAGTACCTATGTAGAAGCACAATGACCTCTACGATTCGGTCCAAAATCTGTAAGCATAACGCGAGCTGACATCGAAATATAAAGTTGTATTGAAATAAAAATGGTGTATTCGTGAAGTATTATTAATTAATAAATATTGACTTTTTTAGTTTAATGATGTTATGTTATTTTTCCTACTAACGCCTTAAAAACACGCTTTAAAGAAAAAAAATGGTTGTACCTGGTTTTCAGGTAGGAACCGGACCCGGCCATAAACCCAACTCGGTAACGTGGGTATCCATACAAACCCCTGTACCCGGGTCCAGTTCCTACTTAGTTCCTAGCGTACCTAGTTCGAATTTGTACCCGATGGGTCGTACCCGGTTCCAGTTACAGCCCAAAACTCGATTTGTGCTCTTAACCTGACAAGGAAGCAGACCCGTGTTGGTCTGGCCTAAAACTTGGTGCTGTCGAGTCGGGGCACAATGGTGGGGGTACCAACTCCGACCATCAAGGTGCGGGCCAGGAGGACTCCCGGCCCGTGCCAAATTGTATATGTGTGTATATATATTAAAGTTATAATCCATTTAAATTAATAAGTTCCACACCAATGGGCCATAAAATTTTGTTAGTATGTAATAAGCCCATTATAATTCAAAGTCTAAAACTCAAACCTATTATGCAGTTAGCCCACTTAATTAACTTAACCATTAGTCCATTAGCCAATATTTATAAAGCCTTAGCCCACTTAAGTTAAAAAAAAGCCTTTGTGAATTGGCGATGATAGCTAACGAGAACGAAATGTTGGATAATATAAACTGTGAAGAGTTTGATTCATCAATTTGCTATCAAGAATGGTAGGAGAGCTTCATGACTCATCCTCGTTAGCTATTCGCTTATTATGGTATGTCATTAACTCATTGAAATATTATGCTTCTGGCCTTCTGTTATTTTTGTCATTGATAATACTTTAATCATCGTTAAAAAAATGGTTTATGTTATTTATTTCGTTAAGGTTTAAGGGGCACATTTTTCGCTGCTCAACGCGGGAACCTGAATTCTTATGGACGGCCTGCCCAGTGGGTACCCCCACGGTTGAGAAGGCCACAACCATTTGTTGGGAGGTAGGTGACCAAGGGTGGTACCTGGGTGGCCTGATAATCTGATATGTTGTATTCCTGGTGAATATTAATGAATGACCAGTACCTTGTCCATGAATCTTGGCCTTATATATAAGAAAGACAACATCTATATATAGAAGTTTGTTACAAATAGGAAATACAAATCTTAATACACAATTAATAAGAATAATCTTACGTACATATGTATTAAACTATTTATTTAAACAGCGAGCCTTATATATAAGATGATCAGCTCGATCGTCAATAATATATCTCTGACCCGGAAATTGACGAACTTGGATCAGCTAGTGTTAACCATTGCATATATATAGATGGAGCACGCATTGGAAACCAAGGATGAGCTGTCTATGGATACCAAACATAACCATGCAACCGTTGAGGACTGGATGAACACTCTGCAAAAGGTTATTCCTGCGGTTGTTGTGCTCCGTACCACCGCGTGCAGAACTTTTGACACTTATTCAGCGGGTTCAGGCCAAGCTACCGGCTTTGTTGTCGATAAGCGACGTGGAATCATACTAACTAACCGCCATGTCGTCAAACCAGGTCTCATTGACTTTTTTTTTTTTTTTATTTATACGTGCATTATATATGTATGATGTGAATCAACTTTACTTTAACTATTTTTTAAATAGGTTGATTGATTGTATGTATATATTTTGTACGTAGGTCCTGTGAGAGCTGAAGCTATGTTTGATAATCGTGAAGAGATTCCGGTTTATCCGATATATAGAGATCCTGTGAGTTGGTTAATACATGATTAGCTTAATTGTGTTTATATATATATATTCACATGACTTTTTGGTTTAATTATGGTTTTGCAATTTCAGGTACATGATTTTGGATTCTTTGGATATGATCCGGGTGCGGTTAAGTTTTTGAGCTATGAAGAGATACCTCTTGCTCCTGAAGCTGCTTCTGTTGGACTTGAGATTAGAGTTGTTGGTAATGATAGCAGTGAGAAGGTATCTATATATAGCTGTTATAACTATGTTTTTATTATATACCATCTCCTTTATATTAATTAAGTCATATGTTTGGCTGTACGTGTGTTTTACTCTGGAACCTACCTACAGAACTCTATTTTTGCTGGTACGATTGCTCGTCTGGATAGGGATGCACCACGTTATAGAGAGTAAGCTGCATCACTATGTTTTCCTAATTATTTGTATCACTACTGAATTATGTTGGTAGTTGTGAAGTTTACAGCATTTGCAAGACTATTCATCACATGTTAAAAATAACACATGATTTTCTTCCTGCAGAGATAGCTACAACGATTTCAATACCTTCTACATACAGGTGAACTTCCTGCTTGCTACTAATGCTAGTAATTTTGGATCTTAATGATTTCTGCATAAATTAATATAGATGATTAGACGGTAACATGGTACGGCTGCATAACAGGTAGCTTCAGGTACTAAAAGCGGTTCGAGTGGGTCCCCAGTCATTGATTTGCAAGGAAGAGCCGTTGCATTAAATGCTGGCTGCAGCAACAATTCTAGTTCCTTAGCATATTTGTTTCCTTAGAACGAGTGAGTACAAACAGGCTAAGGGTGTTTTATGTTGTGACAACGTGTTACAATTTATTTTGTGGTGTGTTTTTGGATTCTTAAAAACATAAAAAATAATATGTTGGAACAAGAAATGTTTTTTTTTTCAAGAAATCCTACAAAATGGGTGCAGGGGAGCTTTTAAACGAGGCACGAAATTCTGAAGTTTAAATTTACAGGTGGTGAGGGCTTTAAAAATCTTGCAAAAGGGAGATATTTTTGTCACGATAAATCGGATGCTGTTACAATACCGCGTGGTACAATCCAGGTTTGTAATATTCATTTCTTTATTAAACTTCTTAATAACAAATTATATATATATTATCTGAAACTTCATTGCACTGTTACCAAACATAATGTTCTGTTGTTTCTGCTAGGCAACCTTTGTCCACAAAGGATTTGATGAAACCCGCCGCCTTGGTTTAAAAAGTGAAACAGAGCAGGTGTGTTAGTTTTCATTCAAATTTATTAACCAAAATGTTAAAGTTCTCCCATTATCTTATTTGATTTGTTTTTGGGTTAGTTGGTTCGCGATGCATCTCCACCAAGTGAAACCGGGATGCTTGTAGTTGATTCTGTGGTAAGTCGTTTAGCTTCTGTTGTAAAGTTACTGTACATTAAGGCCTCACGTCATCACGGGCATGTAACATGTTGTAGGTGCCAGGTGGACCGGCTTGTAAACATGTGGAGCCAGGTGACGTGCTTGTTCGCATGAATGGGGAGGTATGCATTTTATGACCATAATTAACATATGTTTAATGATGGATACTGCAATTGAAAAATTCAGTTATTATGTTATGAATATACAATTAACAATTTTTATAATTGATTTAGGTGCTCTTAATTATTTGTAAAATTGTGCTTCAATAAATAAGCCATTCTGCAGGTAATTACTCAGTTTCTGAAGATGGAGACTTTACTTGATGACAGCGTGGGCAAAAATGTCGAGTTAGAGTTTGAAAGGGGCGGCACATCTTTGACCGTTCAGTTGGTGGTGAGTGACCGGTCTCTTACGTCCATGTTCTATGCTTTACAGAGATTTAGCTTATGTTCTTTGTTTCAGGTTGAAGATTTACACTCCATAACACCAAACTACTTTTTGGAAGTTAGCGGTGGGGTTATACACCCGCTCTCGTATCAACAAGCTAGGAATTTTCATTTTCGCTGTGGTCTTGTATATGTGGCAGAACCTGGGTATGTATTAACAAGGTTTATCTTTGCTCTACTTTTGGAAATGAAATGTTTAACTTTAACCATTATATTTTATATCTGCAGTTACATGCTGTATAAAGCCGGGGTCCCACGGCATGCCATTATTACGAGATTAGCCAATAAAGAGGTTTCAAATCTTGACAAGTTCATTAGTGTTCTATCCAAGCTCTCTCGAGGAACTCGGGTTCCATTGGTATACAAAAACTACAAAAATCGCCATACAACGAAGGTATATATTCCAATACAAATATATCATTCCTTTTTTTTGTCATTGATAGAAGCATGTTGCAGTCTTTTTACTTTCTTCTGGTTGCAGTCTGTTCTTGTTACAGTAGATCGCCATGAGTGGTATGCTTCCCCTCAAATATATACCCGTGACGACACTTCTGGCATTTGGATAGGAACGCCGGCCCTGCCCTCCAATTCCCAACTTATGTCTTCTGGAATTATACAAGTTGCTAATGGTATTGCCAGCATGGACATTAGTAGCTCTGGACATGTTCAAGACGAATCCAACAGTGGAACAACAAATAATAGAGTGGGCGAAAAAGACGCATCTGCTGATGGTACTGTGATTGCTGAGGTAGACGATTCAACATCGCCTGGAGATATAGTCGTGAGTAATGATCATGACACATCAGCAGAGCATGTAATCAAGCCCACTCTTGTCCAGTGGCGAATCCAGGAGTTATTTCCTGGGGGTTCCTTTCATAGATTCTCATTGATTTTAACTAATTTTTTTAATTTATTCCACTAAATTTTTCAATTTTTTCCAAACCAAGGGGGTTCCTGAGAGATCCGCCACTATTGTCAGGCTTACGGTAATTTCTTCAGCATCGAATCACTATTCATTTATATTAGTTTGATGGGATTGCGGTACAATATTTGGAATATTTACTGGTGTATGACTTGTCAGGTTTGTGTACCGTCATCATGTATGGTTGACGGTGTCAAACAACATTGTACTGGAACCGGTGTGATTATATTTCATTCAGAAGAAATGGGGTTGGTTGCAGTTGACAAAAATACAGTTGCAATATCGGCATCTGATGTCATGCTTTCATTTGCTGCCTTCCCAATCGAAATTCCTGGGCAGGTATGAGTCTCATATTAAAATAAAAACTCGACCGTTTACTTTTGTTATTTTTGTGTACTTACTTAGCAGATGGATATAACAAGGTTTGGCTTTTCAGGTGGTGTTTCTCCATCCTGTTCACAACTATGCAATTGTTGCATATGACCCTTCTGTCATTGGACCTGCTGGTAATTCAGTTGTTCGAGCTGCCCAACTTCTTCCAGGTAGGATAACCTGTACAAGATCAACGATTGAGAAGTTTTTTTTTCATTTTAGTTATACTGACTGTTCTCTTTTTTTTTCTCTTTTCTTTTATTTTGTGACAGAACCTGCATTGCGGCGTGGAGACAGTGTATATCTAGTGGGACTAAGTAGGAGTTTACAAGCAAAATCTCGAAAATCTGTTGTTACCAACCCGCGTTACAGAGCAACCAACATGGAAGTTATAGAGCTTGATACCGGTACATACTACATTATCTTATCCACTTTTTGAAAGAATCATGAACATATCAAATATTGATAAATTACTTATTTATGTTGTATGCAGACTTTGGTAGCAATTTTAGAGGAGTGCTGACTGATGAGCATGGAAGAGTTAAAGCTTTATGGGCAAGCTTTTCAACTCAGGTTCGTACTAATCATAGATCTTTTTGAGTTGATAGAAGGTTGACAAAATCTGATGATTAAATTTGGTTGCAGATTAAATATGGCGTGAATTCGTCAAAACATCGTCAATTTGTGAGAGGTATTCCTATACATTCAATTAGCCAAGTTCTTAGTGAAATAATATCAGGCGCAAAAGGACCGTCACTTCTAATAAATGGTATCAAAAGACCAATGCCTCTGGTTAGGGTTTTAGAGGTTGAGTTTAGTTCTACTTCACTTTCCAAGGATACAAGTTTTGGTCTCGGCAGCAACTGGATCCAAGTATGCATCTCCCATTTTTTACTCTGTTCAATTATTTTCTATGTAATATACACAAATTGATACTTCTATAAATTTGTTCTTCATAGGCTCTTTTAAAGAAAGATCCTGTTAGACGTCAAGTGCTACGGGTCAAAGGTTGTCTAGCAGGATCTAAAGCTGAGAATCTATTAAAACAAGATGATATGGTTGTTGCAATCAATAAAAAGCCAGTTACATGTTTTAGTGATGTTGAAGATGCATGCCATGCCTTGGATGTGTGTGATGACATGGATGCAAAACTTGAATTGACCATCTTTCGTCAGGTTAATCATATATACAGATACCATTTTACTCGTGTCCACACATACAGGAAGTAATGTGGGAAATGTGAATGATACCTGTTTTATGATTTGCTATAGGGACATGAAATGGAGGTTCAAGTGGGAACAGATATAAGAGATGGCAACGGCACCACACGTATATTTAATTGGTGTGGATGTTTAGTTCAGGATCCTCACCCAGCAGTATGTGCCCAAGAGTACCTTCCTAAAGAGGGCCATGGTGTATATGTCACAAGGTACAAGTTTTACCCGTTTTTGCAGGATACGCATTGACGTGTTAAACCCTAAAGAATTAAATTTACTCTCTTGCAGGAGGTCATCCGGAGTCCTGCTAATAGATACGGTTTGTATTCTCAACAATGGATTGTGGAAGTTAATGGAAAACCAACTCCTGACTTGGATGCTTTTGTCAATGTCACAAAGGTACACACATGTTTTTGTGCTTTAGTTATTCTTTGTTTGTGTTTTTCTTCCAATGCAAAGTGGTTTACTCGATCAAGTAATGTGTGTGTGTGTGTATAGGAAATTGAAGACAAAGAATTTGTTCGTATAAGGACAGTTGACTTGAATGGGAAGCCACGGGTGCTGACACTGAAACAGGACCTGCACTACTGGCCTACATGGGAGCTCAAGTTTGATCCTGAAACCGCTACGTGGCGCAGAAAGATAATTAAATCACTGGAAACTGGAGATAGCCTATGAACATCGATCGAACAAGTATCGCCTAGATGGGATGACAATTAAGAAAAGCATGAGGACAGAAAGGAATCGAAAAGTAACTTGTTTTTAGTTCTGTTTTTGAGCTGGTCTCTAACGGACCAGACCATAAGTCAATTTTTGTTTACTTTCAATAGTGGGAATCTAAACACAACAGGGGAAAAGAATAACCAAACTCTTAAAAAACAAGTATAAGCCAAATCTCAGTTACACCCTAAACATGCTCAAAGTGGACATAACATGTCAAATAGGTAACCATTTCAAACTTGGATTATGTCTAGTTTTAAATTGGACTGGATCGGTTAATGCTTGCCCCTAGCTAAATAACTGATCCAAAAAACTTGGAGAGAACAAGTGGTTTGGTTTGGTTTGGTGTTTTATCTTGTTTTGATTTTAATTTGTAGTTTAAGCCTATCATATATATTCACTTAACCCTCCGGTTAGTGACTTTGATGGTTAAGTAGGGGTGTCAATTGTGTCGGGTTTACAGGTTGCGGGTTGGCGGGTTGATGGGTTGAAATGGGCAACCCGAACCCGACCCATATTATTATTCGTGTCAAATATTTCAATCCTAACCGAACCACATAAAATCCGGGTCAACCCGAAGACGACTCGTTTAACCCATATTTTTAAATGAGTCATACATGTTCATGAGTTATAAGCGGGTTGTTAGGTTGTTACTTGACCCAAATGTGTTTTTTTTCATGTCGGGTTCAGGTCGGTTTTCGAGTCGTGTCAATAATTGCCGCCCCTAGGTTAAGTCATTATAAATACTACTCCCTCCGTCCCATTTTAAATGTCCATTTTTACACTTTTTGTTGTCCCAAATTAAATGTTTATGTCTAAGCAATTTTCAGTTTTGCCTATAAAAGACAAAACACAATCAAAGATTTGAAATAATAACTTGAGGATATTATTGTCATTTTACAATATACAAACAAAGATTTCTTAATATGTGTGTTTGTAGACCCATGACATCTAAATTGGGACGGAGGGAGTAGTAGGAATACCCACACGTTGCTGCAGGTACTTATGGTTTTAGCGCACGTTGTGTGACGAGTTTCACGTAATCTATTTTTAATACCAATTTGCTAAGGCAACAAATATTGATAGTCACAAAGGAGGTTCTAGTAGGATGATCACGCGATGCAATGAGATACAAAAGCAGTCAATAAATCTAAACTGACAATTTATGGGTTTTAACGAAACGTGCGAGATGTAACATGTCATTAGGATCAAGTCATATTAGTCCGCATAATTTATCATTCGTTCTTGCACAAACAATTAGAGTTGCAAGTTTAGAGTTGAAAAATATATACATTGTATATTATATTTGATAGCATAACCTTCTACCGAGTCATTTATCTTTATTTTGTCACTGCAAAAGCCACAATAATACAAACTTATCGTATCTTTGAATCAAAGGAATTCAGGAGGTTGCATGCATTTACAAAGGACTTAGAGCAACTTCCATCCATTTAACTTGTTCCTTTGTTAGACTCCAGCCAAATATACATATTGACCCACTTGAACAGTTTGAGTAAAAACACAACATCAGCCACATTCTAATAAAGTCATTAATATGAGCCCATGTGACTTTCATGGAGAGCAAGGAACAACTTTACTTGACTACATGTCGGAAGCATCCGACAACCCATCTTGTTTAACCTCATGGAAGATTAAGAATATTTGTTCTTGCCAAAAAGAATGCAAGATGGAATTTAAACCCCATCTCAACACTAACCAATGCACCCATACAAGAGAGAAAAGTAGTAAAGTATATACTTTTATCACATCAAATAACAAGCAAAAAAATGGATGGAAGTATTTTTTTTTCCTTCTTTACTAGAATAATACTAAAATCATATGAACTTCTAACTTGTTCACCAATTATGAAACATATATTAACAAAAAACAACACAACGCTATGCTAGTTCAAACAAATAAGAAACCCTTGATTCAATTGTAATACCAAACACCAAAAATAAATTGAAATACAAAAATTTAAACAACATCTAGTCACTAACCTGCGCACAGCAAGACTCAATGTCTCTAGTGTTTTACTCCGAGTCCTAACGAAAATCAAACAGCAAACCTTATTCGTGTTATGTAGCAAATAATCAAGGGTAAGTAATAAAAGATTGTGTAAGAAAATGAATATCAAATACGAAACTAATGAAACTTATAAAATAGATACCAAAAGAGGAACACATAATTTGCAAATGAGAAAGACTGATGTAACCGTGTGAATTCGCAAATGTTGCCTCCTGAATGATAAATGTCGAGTATATAGGGGGTGGGGACCGGAAATGAAGGGGCACATTCAATTTGCATCTTCAATTTACTCCTACCATTCAATTCGTTTACGATTAAGTACATAAAGTCTTCAATTATTATGATATTCAAGTGTCATTGCTATTCAATTTATCTCATCAGCTCCCACATCATTATAGATTCCATTGAACACCACTCAATAGATGATTCAATGATGGAACAGTTACAAAAACTTTTGGGATCAAAGGTTGTGCAACATTAGTCATTTGTATAATAGCCATCAAATGTTGTACAAATAGGGGCAAAAAGGGAAAAAAGTGGTAAAAATGGTAGGATTAGCTTGAGACTCTTTGGCTACCATCTTAAAAAGATGATGAAATTATTTTTTTTATCCATTCAGTTTCTTTAATAAGGTAGTACAGATATGGAGGCTAAGTAAACATCATGTGCATTCATTACCATATCTTGATGATTTAGTTAATAATTATCTCTTAATTTTGTGTGTATATTACTAAAAGAAAAAAGGGGGGGGGGGAAACTCTTTAGGTCTCATTTTCCTTTCTCTTTATTAAATATCTAATTTCTTGTCTTTTTCTTCCATTTACATAAACTTATAAATATATGAAGAATGGATAAACAAAGGTTATAACCCGTGAATTTTACAGGCTAGAACATTTAATTTATATAACTCTTAAGTTGTACCCAAGACTTTTAAGCTTTTAATTACAAAAGACTTTACCTGAAAATGATTTTAAACAAGGTGAAGCTTTTCAAATAAAAAGTCTTTTCAACGAAACTTTTGCAAGGATGTAGGGTTCAAAAGTCCAAGAAAAAGCATCAAAAAGTAAGTTTTCAAAAACACTAGCAAAGAGTCTTAAAACAACAACTGTTGTTCAAACCTCTGTTGCTGAGCCCACTGCTCCTGGTGGCCATAGCACTACAACCAGTGTTGTGGAACCCACACCAGCCATCCACAAAAGAAAACTTCATCCAAAAAGCAAACCAAAACAAAACAAAAAAGGGTAACTCTGGATGATGAGATACCAGAGGAAACCCCTGTTGCAACACAAATGCAACAAACTGCCACTGTTGATACTTCTCCTCAACAGTAGGAAATATCTCAACCCATATCAACTCTTCATGAATCCTCTAAAAAAAGGATCATGTTAAAAGCCAATAGACAACACATCATGAAACATTTGATTCACTTGATCATCTGTTCAAAAGCCCTCCTCCCGGGGTTGGTCAGCTTTTCACTCCCCAACCATCACCATCAAATATCATTCCACCAACCATGATATCATTGTTTGAGGTAATAGATAAAACTCAGACACAAACCAGTTCCTCTCAATCACCTGTCACTAAGAGTATACTCCAACAAATGACTGGGTCTGAGGAAAATCTAGCTGTTAACACACAAACAGAGGAGGTTACACCCCTTGACTTACAAGTAACTTTTAGAGGTATTTCAAGTGAAGCGGCCACTACTCTTGTAGAGACCATTGTCTCACAAGTGGACAGTGGTTACATCCCTAAGACTTCCTTGAAGGTAACAACTGTTGAGGCTACAACTATAACCTTTGTTCCAGCTGGAAGGCCCCAGAACCAAGATCCAGGGCATTTGGTTTCTTTCATATGGACTCACCTCCTATGACTAAACCACTTACAACTACCTTATTTGGTAGGAAGTCAGATGATCTTATTAACTTAGGTGATGGCTTAAGATACCAAGGATTTACGGGCAAGATTGACAGCATTGAGTGTATTCTATCAGAAATGAAGAGTATGATGCAAATTGTGCTGGACAATTCCAAGAAACAACCCTCCACCAAAGAAATTACTGATCAGCTTTGGATTTCAGTGCAACCAATTATTCAAGCTTAGAAGAAACTTGCTGATATGAATCATGATGCTCACATGGAGCTTATCAGAAATATGGTAGACGCCAAGTACAAAGATACTCAATCCGACATCAAGGCAATCAAAGACCATCTCCTGAAGACAACTAGCTTTGCTCTCACCACCATATTTGATGAATCCCTCAGCATATACCAAGATGATGATGCCAAAAAGGGGGAGAATATTCATCAAAATAGGATGAGGAAATTGCAGCCTTCAAAAGAAGCACCTCCTAGGCCTTCCAAGACTCCATCCAAAACCACTGCTCCACCAACATCTATTACTACATCCACTACTACACCAACATCTATTGGGCAATTAGCTACAAAAGACAAGGAAATTGATGAAAGTCCAAACTTGCTAGTTGAAAAGATTGCCATAGACAAGCAGAAAAGGAAAGATACATTGGAGTCTAAAGCTGAAAATAAGCAGACAGATGTTAGCCAAACCACTGCCTTAATCATTTTCCCTGTTATACAACAACCGTTGGCACTGAAAATGAGCAAACAGATGTAGCCAAACCACTGCCTTAATCACTTTCCCTGTCATACAACAACCTTTACCCAAAACACCCACCAGAATACCTACATCACCACCACAATCACCTATTTTCATGCACAAAAGAAAGAGAAAAACTTTCATTGTGCAGGATGATGAGGATACCTAACCAACACCATCACCAACATCTGTTCCCATACCGGCCATTCCATTATCTTCTTTCTCACCACATACATCCACATCCACTTTCACCACTTTTAGCCCACCATCACATCCAACTGTCCAACCATTGGGGGCTCAGTATCCTCTAGAACTTATTTCTATACAAGGGGAGATTGAATCATTCTATGAAACTAAGGACCCTTCATCATTATCCTTCCCATCTCTTCCTAATTTTGACAAGCCAGGAAATGTTGATGAGTATTTACAAATGAAAGCTATGCAGACTGATCAAATTGCAAGGGAAAAGTGTAAAGGGAATGATGACAGGATTGCTCAAAACATCTTATCAACAGAGCTTAGCAAGGTCAGGAAGATTGAATACTTCGCTAAGGAGCTGAGCAAGTCCATGTCAAAAAGGCTTATCAGTGGTCAGCTGGAAAGGGATATGAGGGAAGCTTACCTTGATCACATCATGCACGACAAGCCTTACAAGGCCATCAGAAGTCAATTTGTTGGGTGGACCTTAAAGGCTCTCAAGGAAGAGATTGATAGAATACAAGAACTACTCAAAGACCCCTAACATAAACCTACTCCTCCTAATTGGAAGAAGGGAAAGCAAAAAGTTCCCAAAGGGGCTTTGAAGTTGAAAAAAATGAGAGAAGAGCTTATGGCTGCTAATTTTGGTCCCATGAAGTCTGTTGCTAGATGGTCTGACTCAAGACTAGTGGAAACATATAAGAAGATAGGACAGCTCATGGAAAAGGACCCTACACTTCCCAAGAAACTGGTTTATCCTGATAGTGATGATGAAACTCCACACCAGACCCAAACACTCAAAATATGATATCAACATCCAATCTTAACATAGCTGCTATGAGACATTCAAAAAGGCAAAAAGAGATGGCTGATGAAAATGAGCAGATGTTTGTTGAATTCAGAAAAGATAGGTTAATGAATCAACTAAAGTTTTTCACTGATCCAGCTAGTAATAAATTCAGACAACTCATAAGCCGCCCACTCTCACCCAACTCATCCAAAATAACCCTTCAACCCAAAAGTCCCTCTAATTAAAAAATTCTAAAATGGAAGTCCAACAAAGTCACCCATGAATTGACTCCTCTCAGATCAGATGGGACAGTTCAGAAGATCAGCAGAGAACAGCTTATGGTCTGGAAGCTAGTGATCTCCAAGACTTGTTGGATCTTGAACTGGAAAGGGATTTTGAAGACATGGCTTCCTTTGACTTTGAACTGCAATTCAAAGGTCAAATAAGGGAGAGTCTGATGAGAAATAAAGATAAAAAAAATAAAGCTAAGTATTGGCATCATCTGTTCTAGGGTGAGATTGTTTGACTCTGCTGATCCTGAAAAGAACAGATGATTAGAACGCCAAAACAGCTAACATCTGATTATCAATAAAACAGTGTAATGATGAACATATCATCCCAAAAGACTGTTGGCTCAAACAACTGCTGATGAAGACTAAACAACTGTTGCTGCAAACTACTGATTGTCAAAGATCTGATGAAGAAACATCTGTTGATATAATAGAAGGTCTGCTGAGGTTAAAGTCTACTGGGAATATACAAGGTATGTTGAAGCCAGCAGTACTTAGGCTTCAACAGATGATGAAGATACATAGTTTTAGTCATCAATGTTTATCAATGTAACAATGTCAGAGTTTGTAATAGGGCAGATGTTAGTGTTTGTAAGAGTTTGTTAGATGTCACTTTCTTAGGTGACGTCAGTCTTAGGGCATCAGATGTTTGGTTTGTGCTATAAATAAAACAGTGCATGTACTGTTCTATTTATCACTCTTCACCCAACATTCTTCCACGAACAAAATCTGAGTGATCAGACTGAGGGCGAGCTGTAATCATTGTACCTCTCCAACCACCGTATACAACCGCCATCGTACACCTCTCTCCACCTCCACCACCATTACCACAACCACAAACGCCTCTGCTACCATTACACCTACCACCTCTCTTCACCAGACCACCATAACGACACCACAACCTCCATCGTCACCACCATTAAATCTTCACCACCTCCAAACATCCACTAGTCACCAGCCACCAATCACCATCATCACCAACCACATCACCAATATAGAACAACTAAAAACCTGAATATTTCTCTAACAACGTATAAAATTGAACCCAACAAGAAATCCCAATTAGTGAACTTTGTGTTTTTTGGGATAAAGTCACCCACCTCCCACCACGCTGCTCCACCTCGATCTAAACCCTAACCCCTCAATTGATTTCAAATTTGACTTGAACCTAGGCCACATCATCGTCATCCCTGTTCGAAGCCTTAGTATAAGTAACGACGGTGACAGTGGTGTAAGGCTCAGTGATGGAGGTTTGGTCTGGTAGTTGTTGGTGGTTTGATCCAGCGGTGGTTGTGGCCTGGTCCGATGGTTTGGTGGTTTAATCTAACGGTGGTTGTGTTATGATCTAGTGGTGGTGGTAGTTATGATGATCTGGTCCGGTAGTGGTGTTGGTTTGGTCAGGTGGTAGTGTTGTTCTGGTTAGTTGGTGGTAGTGGTGCTTGTTGTATGGAAAGAAGAGAACGAGAGGGGGAGATGAAGAATAATGGGGTGTGTGGTGGTGTAGTTATTTATTTATTTATAATGTTTGTTTGTTTTTTTTATAAGGGCAAATTAGACATTTTATATCTATTTAACAAAGAATTTTAACCACCGTTAGGGGCAAGGACCAATAGAGTTATGAAATTAATACATTTGAATTATTTTAGTAATAAGTTTACAACCCTTAGGACCAATAATGTAATTAGTAAACCACTTGGAAAAAAAAATACAATATTTGAAAAGCACATCTACCAGCCATACGATTCGCCTCCTTTCAAAAATGAAAAACATGGATGCTTTTAGCCCACATGTTGCTCTGTTGCACATTTACTTTTTCTTTGAGTAAATTACAAAAATTGGCCCCTTAACTTTGTATTTTATTATTGCTTTTTAACAATTGTATTCACGAATCGTGGTCCATATCTCCATAATAAAGATTCATAGTCATCACCTTATGATTTGACAACGCATATATCATTCTGTCTTTTTCTGTTGCTATTGAGCGAACAAATAAAAAAACGTATGGCACAAGTTAGAGATAGGTATACGATAGCAATGTAAAAAAAAACGCATTAAAAACTAAGCAATCATAAAATACTCTTCACGTACGTAAATTTTTTGTGTGTTTAATTGAAAAATTAAACACACACAAAATTTACGTACGTGAGGCTTAAAATTTGTAAGATTTATTAGGTTGGCCACAAAAGCTTGAATATAAATATCAAATAAAATAACTACTTAATAAAGAACTCGCTTTTTTAACTTTAAAAAAATAATAATTAAATACGTGACTTTGCTTAGTTTTTTTAATTCTTTATTCAAGCATTCCGGTGCAAATTTTGTTGTGAGCAAAGTTACATAAAAATAAGTGCCGTTTGTTTTTCATATATGTTATATGAGTGTAGGTATCGTGACGGCACCCTAAAGAACTAACTGAAAAATTGTTTTTGAATGATTTAAATCACGAGTTGATACATATTTTGTTCATAACACGATTTTATTAACAAGTGCCGGTAGTATAACGAAACCAATTAGTACCGATCATGTTCTTGCCACGTAGCATGGTGAATCCCCGGCACAACACGCTGGTTTTAGTAACACTAATAATAATTGGATTAAATATTAAATTAATTTAGCCCACAATTAAGATCCACGTGTTACATAGACCCAAATCCCAACTGTATACTTAATATATATAAGTTGGCCCAAATCAATCGGTATACATCTAATTCAAGCCCAAACAAATTAATAACTTAATCTTAATATAAAAACTAAACCCGCATTCCTGCATATCCTGGCTTGATTAATTTTCAACTTTTGTTTTAATATTAAAAACCAACAAGAATTACAAGTGAGCGGCGGGTAAACTATGTTGACAACACTAAAATTACCAAGAGTTCTTTATAAATACATGTCATTATAATTGTAATCGTTATTTGTGTTCTTAATAAGAAAACCTTAGTTACAGCCCATGAACGTAGGTCCCTCGAACCACGTAAAATTCTCGTATAGTGTGTTCATTATTTTATCATTTTCGTATTTATATGGTTTGTGCTATGTACTGGTTCCATTGGGCCACTTGTTACCTAATAAAAATCTAATAAATATCTAGTGAGAAGGACGGTGCCGCCGAATTGATTTACCGGCTCTCAAAGTTGGCAAGTTGGCATCTATCTATCTATTACAAAATTGGAAATGCAAATTTAATGCAGTTACTAATAATATCTAAAATATATACATATTCTACTAAAAAGCCTTCTAATTTTATTATTATTACATTACAAATTAAGTGAAAATACAAATGACATAGAATTAATAACAATATTTTTAAATATATATATATATACACTCTAGTGAAAGCAACGGACGCCTGACGAATAATAATAATACATCTTGCTTGTGCTCCTCAGTCCTACCATCACCGGAGTTTCAATATATAAAGATCACCACCTCCTATATATATATATATAATAATAATAATATAAACATATATATATTATATATATGGATATGAAAGAGAAGCACATGACAACCGCTGAGGATTGGAGGAAGGCGTTGCAGAAGGTTGTTCCGGCGGTTGTTGTGCTCCGTACAACTGCGTGTAGAGCTTTTGACACTGAATCCACAAGTTCAACCCAAGCTACTGGGTTTGTTGTCGATAAGCGCCGTGGAATCATACTAACTAACCGTCATGTCGTCAAACCAGGTCTCGTTGACTTCTTTTTAGATTTATACTATACGTGCATTATATATGATGTGAATTAATGACTTTACTTTGACATGATAGATAGGTTGATTGATTGTATGTATACATTTTGTAGGTCCTGTTACAGCTGAAGCTATGTTTGTTAACCGTGAAGAGATTCCGGTTTATCCGATATACAGAGATCCCGTGAGTTTGTTTGTTAATACATCGTTCATGTGTGTGTTTATTTACACTTTGTGGTGATTAATTACAGTGTTATGGTTTTGCGATTACAGGTACATGATTTTGGATTCTTTCGATATGATACGGCTGCGGTTAAGTTTCTGAGCTGTGAGGAGATCCCTCTTGCTCCTGAAGCTGCTTCTGTTGGACTGGATATTAGAGTTGTTGGTAATGACAGTGGAGAGAAGGTAATCTATACCTGTTATAATTAAGTAAACTACATTAATAAAGACAACATGCATGTATAGTTAGTTATTTATAAAACCAAGGTATTAATTAAGTCATAATGTCTTTGGTTGTGTCGTTTACTCTGAAACCTACAGATCTCTATTTTGCCTGGTACGCTTGCTCGTCTCGATAGGGATGCACCACAGTATAAGAGGTGGATATTCTACTGCACAATCTTTTCCTTATTTGTAATAAGTTATAGCATTTGCAAGACTATTATTCATCTATCACATGTTAACTATAAGACATATTCTTGATGCAGAGATGGCTACAATGATTTCAATACATTCTACATACAGGTGCGTTTCCTGCTACTAACATAACGCTATTAGTTTTGGGTCCTAATAAATGTTAAATATGTAACGATTAGATTAGACGGTAACAAGGGGGGTTAGTCAAAATGGAATTGACATTAGAAGTTTAGTTTTTTAAATTTAGGCACTTTAGGAGATTACCAGCTAGGTAGCGTTTCGACCTGTTCAACCGAGTCATTTTTAGCCAAGGTTAATAATCCCAAATCTAACATTTTTTGGTAAATGGGTTGAAATGATACACCATAAGTAGTTTAAATTTGTTATGTTTCTTCATGATTTTCATTCACAACAGGCAGCTTCAGGTACTAAAGGCGGTTCGAGTGGGTCGCCAGTCATTGATTGGCAAGGAAGGGCAGTTGCACTAAATGCTGGCGGCAAGACATCCAATTCCTCCTCAGCCTTTTACTATCCTTTAGAACGAGTAAGCACAAACAAGCTAAGCTTAAGTGTGTCTTATGTTGTGACATTGTTATATAATAATTTTAATATGTTGGAACAACTACAAGAAGAGTTATGTTTTCCAAAGAAAGAATCACACTTCATACAAACAGAATATGTTATGTTTTGTAGGTGGTGAGGGCTTTAAATATCATGCAAAAGGGGAGATATTTTTGCCAACATAAATGGAAGGCTGTTACCATACCACGTGGTACAATCCAGGTTTGTTATAGTATATATTTCTTTACCAACTTCTTAATAACAATATATATTATATCTGAAACTTCGTTACTAATGTTCTGTTGTCCTGCTAGGCAACCTTTGTCCACAAAGGATTTAATGAAACCCGACGGCTCGGTATGCAAACTGAAACAGAGCAGGTCTGTTAAGTTTGTATTCAACTTTGTTTCTCGGTACGTTTGTAAAACCAAAATGTTAATGTTTTTTTATTTGTTTTTGGGTTAGTTGGTTCGCGATGCATCTCCACTAAGTGAAACCGGGATGCTTGTAGTTGATTCTGTGGTAAGTCTTTCAGTTTCTATATATAGTAAGATTGCGCGCTATCTACATGTTCAACTGGTACATTCATCATGGGCATGGTGTAGGTGCCAGGTGGCCCAGCTTATGACCATTTGGAGCCAGGTGATGTGCTTGTTCGCATCAACGGCGAGGTATGTCTTATCTCACCATATTGTAACGTTTTGCAATTGTGGTCACCACATTGACCATTTTAGAATTTATGTTATATCATTGTATTTTTATTTTTTTTATCATTGTGTCTTTTTTCTTCGGTGTTGTGTTATATTTATTGATATTGTGTTATATTTTGTGACTCGTTGTGTTATATTTCGTGATCTATTGTGTTTTTTTTTTTTTGTATCTTTCTCACATTTCTCATTTTTGTTACACTGTGTAGGATAACTTGACACACAATAATCTACATATGTCTGATGGTGGATTCTATTAGCCGATGATTATGTGTGTATATTAGGAATGGATTAGATTGATATTATTCCTTGTATTCTGCCTAGATATATTGTTTCCTATTTTACGATTGTATGATCCCTATTTAAAGATCTTGTATTCTATGGAAAAGGGAAATTGGATTTTCACACCCTGAACTATTGACAATTGGCCGTTGACGCACTGAACTACAAAATTGACCAACACCGCACTGTACTTTTAACTTATTGGCCTGTATCACCCTCAGACTAACCGTGGTTAATTTTTGCTGATGTGGCATGGTGACGTGTCCATTTTTGCTGACGTGGCAGGTGATGTGTCCATGCCATGTCAGCTTATTCCCCACGCCACGTCAGCAAAAATGGACACGTCAGCATGCCACGTCAGCAAAATTTAACCATGGTTAGTCTGAGGGTGATACAGGCCAATAAGTTGAAAGTACAGTGCGGTGTTGTTCAATTTTGTAGTTCAGTGCGTCAGCGGCCAATTGTCAATAGTTTAGGGTGTTAAAATCCAATTTCCCTATGGAAAACACACAAAAATTATTGACCATACACACTTTTATGGTATCAAAGCTTCAGTTCTAAAATCTGATACGATTACTCCTATCATTTCTAAAAAGGAGCCAGATGTTATTCATGTTGTTTGGAGAGAGGGCTTAGCCCTAGGTTGTTATTATCTGAACATTCAAGAATAATATAAGTTTCGCGCCTTTTTCCTTATTCTTTTGTTCATTCATGTAACATCTGGCCCCTTTCACCACTAATATTGTCCGCTTTGTTCTGATGGGTTGTCCATCTAGAGCTCACGAATTTGTTTTCGGTTGCCCCGGTGGAGACTTTCCAGAAGGTCACCCATCCTAGTACTGCTCTCACATGCGCACGCTTAACTGTGGAGTTCTCCTCTCATCCACTAACATTAATCCCCAAAACGCGTTGGTGATTTAAGAGGTATCGGATTACATATGAACCAAGGATCTCTCCTGGCCACAATCGATGTGGGATTTGCGTAGTGTGCCACATCCCCCCCCCCCTCAAGTCTCGTCGTCCTCAATGAGGTTTGACCCATCCCGAACGACGTAGGAGTGGCTCTGATACCATCTGTAACATTCGACCCCTCTGACAACAAATATTGTCCGCTTTGCCCTAATGGGTTGCAATCCAGAGCTCACGGATTTGTTTTTGGTTGCCCCGGTGGAGACTTCCCAGAATGTCACCCATCCTGTTACTGCTACCACCTGAGCATGCTTAACCGTGGAGTTCTCCTCTCATCCACTAATAGTATGCCCTAAAACGTGTTGGTAATTTAAAAGGCATTAGATTACATATGAACCAATGATCTCTCCTGGCCACGATCAATGTGGGATATACCTAGGGTGCCACATTCACTCCCTTAGAGTCTCATCGTCATCGATGAGGTTTTACCCCCACCATCTCGAACGATACAGGAGTGGCTCTAATACCATCTATAACATCTGATCCCTTTCACCACCAATATTGTCCGCTTTGTCGCGATGTGTTGCGCATCCAGAGCTCACGGATTTGTTTTTGGTTGCCCCGGTGGAGACTTTCCAGAAGGTCACACCATCCTGATACTACTCCCACCTGAGCACGATTAATTGTGGAGTTTTCCTCTCATCCACTAACATTAAGCCCCAAAACGCGTTGGTGATTTAAGAGGCATTGGATTACATATGAACCAAGGATCTCTCCTGTCCACGTCTGATGTGGGATTTTCTTATGGTGTCACAATTCACTGTTCCATTCCTCTGTATTTCATTCACACAAATTCACTATCCCTATCATCGGTCTAACCTGCCCTGACCTGCCGCAATCCATGGAAACACGTAATACTTCTTCTTTAGATGCTCAGGAGAATCAGATTAAGTCGTTGCAAGGTGATGTTGCAGAGATTTGTACCACCTTGAATACATTGGATGATGACCGTGCTGAATCAAGTGTGTTTCGAAATGTTGTTTTAGCTTGGATGAAACAACTGGAGAAGAAGGATGTTGTTGGTTCCTCTGGATCTGGTTTTTTAGGTAATATTTTCTCTTCTTCTGGACCATCGGTTGCTACTGAGGATCCTCCTTCTGGCCTTCCCTGGGCCGTGAAGGTGAAACTTCCAGAGTTTTGTGGTTTTGATCCTCAGGGTTGTATTCAAAATGCAAGTCTTTATTTCAATATTAATCAGACACAAGATCCAATGCGTATTCGTTGGCTCAATTGAGTATGGTGGGAGTCTCGCGACACTGGTTCACAATTATCGCACAGGTTCGTGATTCTTTGTCATGAACTGATTTTCAATCTGAATTACTCCAACATTTCAATGCATTGGAGATTCATAATCTATATGGACAGTTAGCAATTATTAAACAAGATGATTCGATTCATGACTATATTGATGATTTTGAGTATCTGTTATCATTGGTTCCTCGTTTACCAGAATCCCAAGCTTTAAGACATTTTATTGCTGGGTTAAAAGAAGATGTTAAAAAGTGGGTTCGATTACATCATCCTCAATCCCGATTAGATGCGACGTATCTAGCCAAGGATGTTGATGCTATGCCCAGGCCTCCTTCTAGTAACAGTTCTATTTCCCGCTTTGGTTATTTGAATCCTTATGGGCCCTACTCATGTTGGGTCCGATTCTGGGCTCAATACTTTAGGCCATTCTGAGCCCAGATCTGTTTCAGCTTCTAAACCCATTGATATTGTTTCTTCTTTCAGATCTATTACTCTCGTTCTTCTACTGTCAAAACATATTTACCTGTTTCCACTTATTCTAGTAAATTATTTACTCGTGATAGAGGGGTTCGAGCTCTCTTTCGTTCTGAGTGGGAGGAACGTTGACGAAATGGTTTCTGCTTCCGTTGTGGTCAACAGTATGGTCCAGCTCATAAATGTCCTGAGGGTAAACTTCGTGTTTTATTATTGGGTGATGATGAGTATGAGTCAATTGAGGGGGAAAATTTGATTATGAAATCCTAGAGTTTACCAGATGATTCTTGGGCAGGGAATCCACTTTCAAGTACCTGCTTGGCTCTTGTATTGTATGGTTTATTTGTTGCCAAAGATTGTACCAAAACTTTACGGTTTGAAGGGGCTTTACAAGGTATTCCAATTAATAGTTTGGTGGACAATAGTGCTACTCATAATGATGTTTCTCGTTGCGTTGTTTTGGCTTTGGGCCTTCCGATTACTTCTTTTTCGGGTATTCGTATTAAGTTGGGAGATGGTCACTATGTTTTTGTATCTGAATTTTGTCTCGATCTTTAGGTTCACACAGGTTCTTGTACTTTTGTGATTGATGCTTTGGTTTTTTATATTGGAGATTTGGATTTGATTTTGGGAATGGCTTGGTTACAATCCTTGGGTGAAGTAATTCATGATTGGCAACATTCTTGGATGCAATTTCAATTCGAGGGTAACACGGGTCTATTCTTTCAGGTCAATCTCTTCCAGTTGCTCTTCAACAGTGGCTTCTTATGGATGAGATGTTTTCTATATCTCCTCCTTCTTTGCTACCTAGTGTCTCCTTCCAGTCCTCCTTCGTTGTCTTCTACCCAGTAGTCCAGTCTTTCTCTTCTTCTTTCCGAGTTCGCTTCCCTTTTCCTTGCATCAACTGGGCTGCCACCACCTCCTTTTCATGACCATAATGTTAGGAATATATTAGATTGATATTATTCCTTGTAATTTGCCTACATATATTGTTTCCTATTTTACGATTGTATGATCCCTTTTTAAAGGGTCTTGTATTCTATGGAAAACATACAAGATTTATTTACCATAAACACTTTTATGGTATCAAAGCTTCGGTTCTGAAATCCCCTCTCTTTTTCTTTTTTCAGATGAGCAACCTTCAAACCCTAAAGCCATCAGATTTCGATCATAGCCAAGGAAGACATGACTCTGATTCTTCCTCCTCCTCTTTAACTAAACCGGATGCCCTTCATGTTGCGTACTCTGTTACAAGCATCCAGACCAAGTCCGTACACTGGACGACTCTAAAATCACATATACATCCTAGACTAAATTATTTATACTCCATGTCATCGCATACAAGGTTCTGGATCACATTGATGGCTCGGCAGCCCCCTTATCCCACAGCCGAGACCTTCCCCCATGTGGCAAGAACTTCATGCTTTAGTGTTGCAGTGGATCTACAGCACTATCTCGGATGATTTGCTGGTCTGAGTCCTTGATACTGAGTTCGCCGTCCACGCTGCCTAGGTAAAACTTGAAAAGATTTTCCTAAGAAATGAAAAGGCTCGTGCGGCTGCATTGGAAACAAAGTTTGTGAACCTTACTCTTGCCGCTTGTTCATCCCTAGATGACTGCAGACGTGGATCAACTAGTCATGGAATCGCATCTTATCCTGCAACTCGTATGTGGAGTCCCTGCTGAATATGACACCACAACTGACGCATTAACCAACAAGATGCCGACTGGGACACTGCTCGTTCCATGCTCCAAGATGACGTTATCCGCCAAGAGGCTTGGTGATCCACTAATTCTTTCGTCCTTCTCGCATCTGCCACACCTAACCAAGACAACTCACCACAACCAACTAATAACTCCTAACCCAAACCCGAACAGTTACAACGATCGGGGGCGGAGCAGGGGCAGGGTTCGAGGCAGTTTTGGGGTGGACGCAGTCGTGCCCGTACCCGACGCGAAACCAATGGAGAGATGGTGAAATACACCACCATGCCCATTGGACTCAACACCCGGCCTATCCCACTTGGGCATGGTATAATACACCACCATGATCGTACCCGAAGCAGAACCAATAGAGACCCTCTCCATATCCACCAGGTCAGCCTCAAACCTTCAAACAACAATAACAATTTGGACAGCAGTAGCAACCCACTCATGAGGCACCCACGGGTCAGTAACAACCAGTTCCGCCCAGCTTTGGGTATGATGCCTTATGTCCACCTGATCTAAGCACTGCATTCTCTGCAATGCAATTTAATCAGTAAGACCCTACGAAATACATGGACACGGGCATAAAAACTCACATAACACAGGACTCAAGTATGATCTCAATTCCCTCATCATTTGTTGTACTCAATCAAATTTTAGCTGGCAATGGTAATTGTATACCAATTAAAGGATCAGGAACAAGAACAGGTTTTTGCAATTTACCAAACCCAACTTATATCCTACCCAACATCCTTTATAGATGACAAATCATTAAAAATTTAATTTATGTAAGGCGTTTCACAAGAGAAAATAATGTATCCATCGAATTTGACCCTTCCGATTTTCTTTGAAGGATCTCAACAATGGACGCCTTCTTTCTCGCCACAATAGTACTGGGGATCTTTATCCACTCACATCACCACAGCTTCCGTCTCAAGCTTGCTTCCTCACTGCTTCTTCCCTACCATGGCATGACCGTCTTGGGCATCCCGATGCTAAAGTTTTGGATGTTCTTTATCATCATTTTGAGTTTCCTTGTAATAAAGACAAAATGTCTACTTTTTGCAATTCTTGCCAGTTATCTAATAGTAAATGACAACCTTTTTATGCTTCTAATTCATTTACCTTTGCACCGTTTGATATAGTTCACTGTGATTTGTGGACTTCGCCCATAACCAGTAAAACCAGGTATAAGTACTACATGGTTTTAATCGATAACTTTTCCCGCTTCATTTGGGTATATCAAAGTATAAATCCGTGACGTTCCCAACATTTGCCAAATTTCACCGCGTCATTGTCACTCATTTAACCGCCACGTTAAAACTTTTCCATGTGACTTAGGCAGTGAGGTCGACAATCATGCCTTCAAAAATTTTGCTCTGACAAAATGCCATTTTGTTCCAATTCTCTTGTCCACAAACCTCACCCCAAAATGGTCGAGCCGAACGGATGATTCATCGCCTAAACGGCATCATTCGTGCCATGCTCATCCATGCCAATCTACTACCAATGTTTTGGGTAGATGCCCTTCATACAACTGCTTACTTACATAGTGTTCTCCAAACTTTTTTACACCCACTTTTTCCCTCTATCTTCGCCACCCAACCTATGACCACTTATGAGTGTCTGGTTGTGCATGCTATCCAAACACCTCTGCCACACAAACTCCACCCGCGGGCCATCCGATGCATCTTCCTTGGTTACCCCCGAATTTTCATGGGTACCGGTGTTTCGATCCTACCACAGAGAAAGTCCACATTTCCCGCCACATCACTTTTGATGAACACACATTCCCTATACTATCCCAACCAACACATCTAGATACACCTTCCTCGATGAACCGATACCACACACATTCACCTATCCGTTCACCTACACCTGTAGGCCACGACGTAATTCTCAACACCCACCTCCATCCTCAAACCAAATCATGAACCCCATTGCCCAACCCGTGACCCATACTGCCCAAATCGCAGCCTCCACATCCCCACAACCCACTTCGTCCAGCCAAATACCATCTAACAGCCCACTCCCAAATCCTTCACCTATACCGCAGCTACCACCTCAGCCTATAAACACCCATCCCATGACAACCCGTTCCAAAACAGGAACTCTTAACCAAACGCAACGCTTCACCTTTCATACAATCACCATTTCTGCGGTTCCTTCCCCCTATGCAAAAGCATGTAATGATCCTAAATGGTTACATGCTATGCAAGTTGAATTTAATGCGTTGCAGGAAAATGATACATAGGATTTGGTTCCGAGCCCGTCCGACAGTCCGGTTATTCGGTGTATGTGGCTGTTCCAACACAAATTCAAGTAAGATAAGGCTCTGAAACGGTACAAGGCTCGTTTAGCTGTTAATGGTAAGTCACTGATGGTGGGCATCAATTGTGCTGAGACATTCAGACCGGTTCTTAAATCGGCTACTATTCAGACGATGCTTTCCTTGGCTGTCTCATGTTCTTAGCCTATTTAGCGGTTGGATATTAAGGATGTGTTTTTACATGGCACTTTATAGGAATCCGTGTTCATGCACCAACCTCTAGGTTTTGATGATAAGTGACACCCTAATTTTGTGTACAAGTTGAAGAAGTCTTTGTACGGGTTAAAACAGGCTCCTCGAGCTTGGTACACATGATTTGCTACATACATTCTTTCTCAAGGATTTCGGAGTAGTTCATGTGATAACTCGTTGTTCATCTACACCAAAGGAACTCAGATTGCATACTTACTACTTTACGTTGATGACATCATCCTTATCGCGTCCTTGGATGCATTTTTACAGGATCTCATTGCCATCATCTCTCGAGAGTTTTCCATGACTGACCTCGGTTGTCTTCACCACTTTGGGTATTTCGGTTACTAGGAATGCCCAGGGTCTCTTTTTTATCCCAGTCACGGTATACGAAGGATATTATTAGTCGGGCCTCTATGTCGGATTGTAAGCCTTGTGCTACACCTGTGGACTTGTCTGCTAAGCTTAGTGCCACGGACGTATCTCTAATTCATGACCCTACACTATACCGAAGTTTAGCGGGTGCATTGCAGTATTTGACTTCTACACGTCCTGATATTTCATATATGGTGCAACAGGTCTGCCTATTTATGCATGAACCGCGTGATCCTCGCTTTGCTTTCTTAAAGCGGATCATTCGGTATCTTTAGGGCACCTTAGACTATGGGAATCAGATTGTTAAGTCCTTGGATCACTCTCTTGTGGCTTGCTGGGTGCCCAAATTCTAGGCGTTCAACTAGTGGATATTGTGTGTTTTTCGGGGACAACCTAATCTCTTGGTCGTCTAAAAGGTAACTAACAGTTCTAGGTCTAGAGAGGTGAATACTGAGGTGTGGCTAACGCTGTGGCGAAAGCCACGTGGATCTGTAACTTATTACTTGAGTTATGCATTCTGTTACGATGGGCATCGGTGGTTTACTATGATAAAGTTTCAGCGGTCTACTTATCAGACAATCTTGTCCAACATCACCGTACCAAAACACATTGAAATTGATATACATTTTGTTCGCGAAAATGTCCGGATTTGTCAGATAGGGTACTTCATGTTCCTTCCTCTTTGTAGTATGCGAATATATTCACTAAGGGATTGTCAAAGGAACTGTTTCATTCCTTCAGATCTAGTTTGACCGTCTGTGTTCCACCCGCACAAACTGCGGGGGACTATTAGCCTATGGATAGGAATAGATTAGATTGATATTATACCTTGTAATCTGCCTAGATATATGCTTCCTATTTTACGATAAAAAATCTTTTAGATTCATCTATACAGCAATTGAAACATTCAGTTCATTTGAATATACAATAAAAAAATCTTTAAAATTTGATTTAGGTGCTCTTACTTATTTGCAAAACTGTGCTTCAATAAATAATCCTTTCTGCAGGTGACTACTCAGTTTTTGAAGATGGAGACTTTACTTGATGATAGTGTGGGCCAAAATGTCGAGTTAAAGTTTGAAAGGGGCGGCACGTCTTTGACAGCTCAGTTGATGGTGAGTGACTGGTCTCTTACATCCATTGCTTTACAGAGATTTAGCATATGTTCTTTGTTTCAGGTTGAAGACTTACACTGCATAACTCCAAACCACTTTTTGGAAGTTAGCGATGGGGTTATACACCCCCTCTCGTATCAACAAGCTAGGAATTTTCGATTTCAGTGTGGTCTTGTATATGTATCAGAACCTGGGTAACTTCTTTGATAACAAGATTTCTCTTTGCTCTACTTCTGGAAATGAAATGTTCATTCAACCATTATAATTTGTATCTTCCATCTGCAGTTGCATGCTTCATAAAGCTGGCGTCCCACGACATGCCATTATCAAGAGATTAGCCGATGAAGACGTTTCAAATCTTGATAACTTCATTAATATTCTATCCAGGCTCTCTAAAGGAGCTCGGGTTCCATTGGAATACATAAACTACAAAGATCGCCATACAAGGAAGGTAATCCAATACTAATGTTGGTAGAGTATAATTTTTTTGTTTGTAATTTGTATGTACTTCTCTAGTTGATAGCAAAATGTTGCAGTCTTTTTAACTTTCTTTTGGGTGCAGTCTGTTCTTGTTACAGTGGATCGCCATGAATGGTATGCTTCACCTCAAATATATACCCGTGATGACACTTCTGGTATTTGGATAGGAAAGCCGGCCCTGCCCTCCAGCTCCAAACTTATATCCTCTGGCATTATACAAGTTGCTAATGGTATTGCCAGCATGGACACTAGTAGCTCTGAACATGTTCAAGAGGAATCCTACAATGGAACAATAAAAAGTAGAGTGGGTGAAGAAGCAGCATCGGCTGATGGAACTGTGATTGCGGATGTGGAAGATTCAACATCACCAGGAGATATAGCCGTGAGTGATGAATATGACACGTCAGCAGACTCTGGTAATGCTTCTGTTGCTGAGCGTGTAATAGAGCCCAGTCTTGTCATGATTACGGTAATTTCTTCAGTAGCGAATAGCTGTTCATTTATAATTAGTTTCATTTGATGGGATTGCGATACAATATGTGGAATATTTACTGGTGTATGACTTGTCAGGTTTGTGTACCGTCATCATGTATGGTTGATGGTGTTCGTACACAGTATTTTAGTGGAACTGGTGTGATTATATTTCATTCAGAAGAAATGGGGTTGGTTGCAGTTGACAAGAATACTGTTGCCATTTCAGCATCTGATGTCATGCTTTCTTTTGCCGCCTTTCCAATCGAAATTCCTGGGGAGGTTTATACGCACAGATATAAAAAAAATGTGCACTGTCAATTACAGATATTAGCAGATGAATATAACAATGTGTGGCTTTTCAGGTGGTGTTTCTTCATCCTGTTCACAACTATACAATTATTGCCTATGACCCGTCTGCCATTGGAGCTGCTGGTAGTTCATTAGTCAGAGCTGCACAGCTGCTTCCAGGTAGGAAAACTTGTACCAGATCAACATTTGAGATGTTTTCTCATTATAGTTATACTGACTGTTCTTTTTTTTTTTCTCCTTGATTTTTATTTTGTGACAGAACCTGCATTGCGGCGTGGAGAGAGTGTATATCTTGTGGGATTGAGTCAGCACTTACAAGCAACATCTAGAAAATCTCTTGTTACCGACCCGTATGCAACGCTAATGATAAATTCGGCTGATTCACCGGAAGTTATAGAACTTGATAATGGTACATACTAGATTATATCATATCCACTTTTGAAATGAACCATAAACATATTAATATTGATTAATTACTTATTAATGTTGCTTGCTGTATGTAGACTTTGGTAGCTTTTTTACAGGAGTCTTGACTGACGAGGATGGAAGAGTTAAAGCTTTATGGGGGAGCTTTCCGTCTCAGGTCCGTACCAACTTGGTTCTTGTTTTCTTTTTAGTGCTGATAGGTGGTGGACAAAATCTGATGATTAATTCTTGGCTGCAGATCCAATATGGTGAAAATTATTCTGAAGGTCATCAATTTGTGAGAGGTGTTCCTATACATTCGATCAGCCAAGTTCTTAATGAAATAATATCAGGCGCGAAAGGACCGCCACTTCTAATAAATGGTATCAAAAGACCAATGCCTCTGGTTGGGGTTCTAGAGGTTGAGTTTTGTTGTACTTTACTTTCCGAGGCTAGAAATTTTGGTCTCAGCAACAACTGGATCCAAGTATGCCTTATTCTGTTCAATTTTTTTCTAATGTTGATACGCAGAAATTGATAGTTATATTAATTTTTCTTCACAGGCTCTTGTAAAGAAAGATCCTGTTAGACGTCAGGTTCTACGGGTCAAAGGTTGTTTAGCAGGATCAAAAGCTGAGAATCTATTAGAACAAGGTGATATGGTTCTTGCAATCAATAAAAAGCCAGTTACATGTTTTAGTGATGTTGAAGATGCATGCCATGCCTTGGATGTGTGTGATGACATGGATGCAAAACTTGAATTGACCATCTTTCGTCAGGTTAATCCTATATACAGATACCATGTTACTCTTGTCCACACATTCAGGAAGGAATGTGGGAAATATGAATGAATCCTGTTTTATGATTTGCTATAGGGACATGAAATGGAGGTTCAAGTGGGAATAGATATAAGAGATGGCAAGGGTACCACACATGTAATTAGCTGGTGTGGATGTCTTGTACAAGATCCTCACCCAGCAGTACGTGCACTCGGGTTTCTTCCTCAAGAGGGTCATGGTGTATATGTTACAAGGTACGGGTTTGACCCTTTTTTATTTGCACAGTCAGCGTCATTGCAGGCAGGATACGCTTTGACGCATCAATGATCAAACCCTAAAGAATTAAATTTACTCTCTTGCAGGTGGTCCTCCGGGAGTCCTGTGCATAGATACGGTTTATCTCCTCTACAATGGATTGTGGAAGTCAATGGAAAACCAACTCCTGACTTGGATGCTTTTGTCAATGTCACAAAGGTACACACATGTTGATACTCTCAAGTCTCAACATGCTTTCTACTTGTTTAAGAGTATTTCTTATCATGTTTTTGTGCTTTAGTTATTCTTTGTTTTTGTTTTTCTTCGAATGCAAAGTGGTTTACTCAAGTAATGTGTGTAGGAAATTGAAGACAGAGAATTTGTTCGTATAAGGACGGTCGACTTGAATGGGAAGCCACGGGTGCTGACACTAAAACAAGACCTGCACTACTGGCCTACATGGGAGCTCAAGTTTGATCCTGAAACCGCCATGTGGCGCAGAAGGATAATTAAATCACTGGAAACTGGAGATAGCCTATGAACATCGGACCGTATTACCTAGATAAATAAATAGACTGAGTTTATGGAGGGTATCTAGTTGTTGCATTCAATAAATTGTATCATATACATTGTAAAGTATTCTAAACACGTTACTCTATGATACAGAACTGAACTATTCTAGAACAGTAAATCATATAATTGCATTATAAACCGCTTGAACAGGAATCCAATTATTTGCTAATATTCGGTAAAGTGACAACAGACATTCATAACATATGTAATCTAAGCTGTATCAAAACTATATATAGGGATAGTCGAAAATTACATTACAAGAATTCCGAAGGCGAATTAGCATCCGACTTCCCATGGTCATCCAATCCGCCCGGAATCGGATGCTGCAAAACCTGAGGAGCCAAAGTCCCCAACCCATCACTCGCCGATCCAAAAAACTGACAAAAAAAACCGCGCCATAACTCCAAGAATCTGCATTTGATTCTGGCAAGCGTTGGCATGCAACTGCATCATCTGCTTCTCATGCTCGATTTGCATCCGCACCATCTTCTCCCTCCACTTCCTCTCCTCCTCCTCCCACCTCTCCTCCACCTTCATCCGCCGCCTCCTCTCCTCATCAAACTCCATTTCCAACCTCATCCTACTCTCAAACTCCCTCTTCGCCATCACCATCCGCCTCTCTTCCATCTCCAATTCTCGATACTCCTTCCCGTTCCGAAAATCCCTCTCCGTCTCCCTCTCTTCCCTCTTCCACTCCCTCTCCCTCCTCTTCTCCTCTCTCCTCACCACCACATCTCTCAATTCCAACATTTGAGCTCCCACTAACCCTAACATCCTCCCATTAACCCCCTTCCTTAACTTCTTCACACGAACCGAACCCGAATCATCATCACTTTCCTCTTTATTGTCACTACCAACCAATTCATCATCATTATCATTATTATCATTATTATCATTATTATTATTATTATTATCATCCTCCTCATCATTATCCAATTCATCAAACCCTAATCCAAAAAACTCATCTCCACCAAACACATCACCATTAGCATCACCAACCCTCTTATTATTATTATTACTATTATCAATTTCAAGCTCAATATCTCCAAAAACTTCCTTATATTTCATGAAATTTTCCCAATGATTCTCACCATCTTCCCAATTAAACTCTCGATCAGAAACCCTAATTTTCTGCTTGACTCCTAAATACTGGTGACGCATGTTTTGGACCTTGATAGACACGTCACGCCAGGACCACTTAAAGGGGAACTTAAGCGGGTCACGGAGATGGTGAAGCGAGTTGACATGGTCGGCGATTGGTTTGAACTTTTTTTCTCTGGTTTTGAGCTTGGCTAGGGTTCCAGAGGTGCAGAGATCGGAGTATTTGGTGAGGAGGGTTAGTTCTTCGAGCTCTGACCACTTCTTTCGCTTCATCGTCTTTGATCGGAAAAGTATATAGTTGGCCGGAGGCGAAGGAGCAAAGATGGAGGGGGAAGTAGTGTGTCACATTTGTTTGTGAGGAAGATTAGGGGCTGTTTGGTTGATTAAGTGCTGAATCATTAGGAGGTCTGAATGGTTAAGCGCTGAATCATTAAGTTGGACTTCTTAATGGTTAGTTTTCTTGTCCCACGTTGGTAGGGGAGCCGCATTAAGGTTCAGCCTAGTTCAGTGCTTAATAGTTCATTGCTTAATGGTTCAGCAACATCCCAAATCTTAATGATTCAGACTTAACCATTTCATTCAGAAGCTGAAACAAACGCGCTGAATGCTGAATCATTCAGCGCTGAATGGTTAAGAGCCTCATTAATAGGCTACCAAACAGCCCCTTAGTTAGGGAAGTGAGGGGAAAAAACCGCGATACCCGAAGCATATGGGATGTGTGACATGTGTACAAGACTATGTATGGATTTGAAAAAATAAAATTATGCGATTGTGAAACGTGTATATGAAATTAGGTGATACACGGTCAGGGGCGGACATAGGGCAGAAGCAGGGGTTGCGTCCGTTGCGGCTCAACTTCGCGCGCGTAGTGGAAAATTAGTGGAAATTTTGATTTTTTTTTTTACGAAATTTGGAAAACGTTGCTACTAAAATGAAAAAAATAAAAAACGTTACTACTGAAAAACATTTATATATCCGTCACTGTACACGGTCTGAGTATTCGAAACTATGTTTATCCAAACCAGTTACCCAACACTATATACCTGGGTTTGAAAAAATAAAATTTCGTGGGTATGGAACGTGTATGAAATTAGGTGATACACAATCCAATTACCCTAAACTATATACTTGTTTATCCGAACCACATACTCGAAACATATACCTAAAAACTTCTAACTTTTATTTTTATTTTTACCTTAACTATTATTTAATAATGTTTCATTGTAGTAGCTTCGCTACTTGAAAAATAATATATTTTTTATGACATTATTTATAATTTTATGCTATAAATACAAAATTATTTTTTAAAATTAATATAATATTATGATCATATTTTAAATATGATAATGATGATATGTATGTTATTTATCATAATTTATTATATTGTATAGATTTCAAAAACAAAAAACCATAAAGGAAAGTAAAAAAATATATATATATACATCACCCGATACCCATGGGTATATGTGATACCTAATGGGTAAATACACGATGAATAATGAGTTGAGTATGAGACAAAATTCAATTTATCAATTATTTCGAAGGATTTAACCTTTGAACTTTGAAACAAGTGCATGTAAAAAAGGCCAAGTCCTAAAAACAAGTCAAGCCATATTTCACCTACAACATAAACATCCATGAGTTGTCATAACATGTTTAATATTATTAGTTATTGAGAAGTTGGTAAGAAAGACACGCCTAAGCAATTCAATTCTAGATTTCATCAACTTATATTGGTTTTAGATTGAACTGGATTGGGCCGGATATTGGATTGTGATACAAGTACAAACCGAAGACTAGACCGACATACAGTTAGCTAGGCCCGGTTCAAATAACTCTGGTCTGTTTAGACTAACGCATAGCCCTAAATAATTAACCTAAAAACTTTGAGATAACAAATGGAGTGGATTGGACTGATTTGGTTTGGTTTCAATTATTTAAGTTTTAATTAATTTTACATAAGCAAAAAAAGCTATTAAAAATCAATATAATTTTTTCAATAAACATTCTTATTTGAAAGGTTTGACTTTCACAATGGAGACGTATGAAGGTGTGTTGGATGCAGGGGCGGATCTACGGTTAAAAAAATGGTTTCTAGAAACCTGTCCGATTTAAAATTTTTAGTGTTAAATATATTAAAAAATACTAGGGAACCCCTAAATCCCGTCTCGTCTAAACTACATATCTTTGGTTCGAATCCTGTCTCGTAGGTGTTTTTTTTTTTTTTTTTAAATCTATTTAAAACCAAGTTAGGGTTTTTAGTTACCATTCTTCTTCAGCCTCCACACAACACAACCTATTTGACCCTCCCTCCCTCCCTCCCTCTGTTGTATACTCCAGCAACTCAACTCCAAGCCTCTAACCCCTCTCCCTCTCTCTTTCTGTCCAGCGACTCAACCTCCTCGACCTCTGTTCTGTTCGACAGTTGACCAGCAGGCAGGCTGCAACCCCTTTGTCCCCTCCACCCTTGCAGGTAATAAAATGTCTTCTTTTATTTTTTTTGTGTTAGAAAATTCTTAATAGGCTGCTTTTAAATTTTTATTTGTTGAATTTGACTTCTTCTTGTCCAACAGAACAACTAACAAATAGGCTTTCATATTTGTTGAATTGTTGTGGAATCCCTAGGCTTATTATAAATGTTATCAAATAGGCTTTTTAAATTTGTTGAATTGTTGTCGAACTAGTATTCATCCCGCGCTTCGCGACTGTAGCTCATGTTTAACGGAAGTCTAAGAGATTAAAAAGAAGAAGATAATTAGGATGGGGTTACCAAGATTTGAACCTAAAGTTATTTAATACAAGGAAATGTCTGTTCTATAAACAAAAGCTTTTAATAAAGCAAAGCTGATTAAGATAAACAATTAGAATGGAAAAAGAATCGCTAAGGTTTGTTTGAACTAGGCCTAATGAGGGTGTGCATTAGAACTACTACACCGTTGAATGTTTCAAGTTTCTTTTTTCTTTTATAACACAAGCATTTAATACAACAATGAAGGTTCATGTAGGCAAAAAAAATAGTCATTAGGAGTTTGACACATGTCATCACCGCCAAAACCACCCGTACCGAATTAGAACTCTTCACCCCAATTTGAATCGCTAAGGTTTGATCACGCCTTTTTGTTAATTAAATGCAATGGTTTGTAAGGTAGGGCTTCAGTTCTTAAGCTCGAAAAGCTGTTTTCTAAGCATCTTTTCTTTATTTAAATTTATCACAAAATATATACCTGTGTTTTCAACCTGGAAATAATCTGTAGTTCGGTTTTGTTGATTGTTGTCTTTCACTAATATTTATGTTCTTGTACCCTTTCCAGATTTTTAGTCCAAGATGGAGCACGGTTCATATAAGGATCAATCGGCTTCAACGTTTTCTTTGGCCGATGAGGATCATACACTGGCGAACGCACTGAGATTCACTCTCAACCAAGAGTCAGTACATGCTTTCTGTTTCTTGTTTTTTTTCCTCGTTTAGGTTAATATTTGGCGTTGCTTTTCGTTTACATTTCAGACCCAAGATCACACCACACAAGCTAACTCACATACAGGAAATAATAAACAAAAGAAAATTAGTATACAAAATGATAGACAGAATGCATGCATCTTTATTGAATAACAAAGGAAGCCTTAAATAGGCATCACATGCAATGTAAACTAAGACTCGTACAAAATAATAAATGACTCTAAATTCTCCTAAAGAATCGGCACACTCAACCGACTTATTTCAACAATTATCTTGCTGAGTTATTCATAATAATATAAACGACGAGTTTAGCTCCGTGACCCGCTTAACCTGCTAACTTGTGACCTGTGTGGCCCGCTAATAAACCGATTAACCCAACACCATCCTATCACAATTCTAGAACTTTCACAGCAAACATATCAAGATACCACCTTTTTCATATTCTGTGATGCCAAAGTTTTGTGCTAGATCATGTAATTCCCGTAAACTATATTTCGATTATTTCATGATGTTGTATGCTAAATTATGTCATTTCAGTCCAAGAGTTTCAGTCTGTGGGTACAGCATTCCTCATCCTTCTGAGGCTCGAGTCAACATAAGAGTCCAGACAACTGGTATGTGTTTGCATCATCTCTTTAGTTTCCATGTTAGTACTTAGTACTTTATTAGAGGTGTTATTATCTATTAGTAATTACGTTTATGAGTATATGGTTGATAGATGCATCTTAATATTGTTTACTACAGTTACGTTTTATTGTTTCTTTGGATTACTCTGTGTTCCCACTTCCACTAGTGTCCATTGTTCTCGGGTATAGAAGTAGAGGTGACAGATAAGCGGTTTGGATGAGGGGTTCATGTTAAAAACATTTTGCTATAGTGCTGGCAATACGAGTTGGTTCTGTGGGCTTGACAGTTTGATTTGCAAATAATAATAATAATAATAATAATAATAATAATAATAATAATAATAATAATAATAATAATAATAATAATAATCCTTTTTTCTTCTAAAAGAGATTGAAATTATATGGTTTCTAGTATAAATAATAACTCTAGTAGAAGAATCATATACAAGCGATTCATCCATTTAGAATGTTTGTTTGGTTAGAATGTTGACCAGGTTATGTGGTTTGGTTTCGTAGGTGATCCAGCAAAAGAAGTATTAAAAGACTCATGTCAAGATTTGATGATGATATGTCAGCATGTCCGGAGCACCTTTGACCAAGCTGTTGCTGATTTTAAAAACAATAACGGTTCTGAAAGCGAGTAAATGAACAACTCTTTTGATCCTTTATATATCTATCTGCTTGCGGATTGTATGGTTTAGTTTTATTTGTTACGACTGGTGGAACTTTGTCTTCATTTTTTTTATCAGACCCTGTTCTGTATTTACCTTATTTATGGGCTACAAGTTCAATCATTGGTCATTTGATATGTGTATATTAAATAAAATATAAACGAGTCAAACAAAATATAGCCCTGTAGGATTTGGCTATAACTTTAATGTCTCATCTCAAATGGGTCAAGCAAAGACAACACATGTCATCTCAAACTTGTTGATGTCCAGTTATTCAAAACTATGCCTTAATTCTCTTTTTAAAATAGTCATATTGTTGTGTACATTGTAATCTTGCACATTATGTATATTTACAGATGATTTGTAGACAGCATAATTAAAGTATATACAAGACAATTTATGAAGCCCTTGTCGAATTTTTTAGCTCAAAAACAGTTTTAACCACTTTAGGTTTTGGAATTTTGGTCTGCATTCTTGACTTGTATTCAAGGCTTCTAGTTCTACTTCCACCTCCTTCTATCAACAAATCAGATCTTTTTTAATATATTGATAAGTACCTAATTCTCACACATTAAGTCGGCATGTCGCTCAATATGAAGCCAGTTTTAACTTTAGATCTATTAGAACCGTACAAACACATGTTCAAGAAAACAACGCACCAATAAAACCAGTTAAACTGTTCGACCATCCTTGTCTGTTAGTGACTCATTTCGAACACCATAGCTTAGTTACAAATAAGCAAAGGACCCACATTATCATATTTCATGTTGCATGCTTGTTGATTAAATTTTACTGATAAATGAGATTATTTAAGGATAATGAGATTAATGCGCATGTTAATCAAGTAATAAAAACTTGCTCGGCTAGACATCCAACCATCTTTGTATTCATTTCAATATGGTTCTTAAAACAACTTACCAACAATGCCACAAAGATCAAATTAACAGTCATAAAACAATACGATATGTGATTAGTAGTAACGAGGATAACGAGCATGATGAAGCATGGGAAGTGCATGCATGTACATGTTATCATGCATCATGACATTCTCCATACTACCATGCATGTTGGTGTTCTTGTTGAGCACATTCCTGTTCATCATCATGGGTAATGGATTGGTTTGCTGATACATGTTCATCATGGGCAAGGATGGATTTTTTTGCTGATACATGTTCATCATAGGCAAGGATGGATTGTTTTGCTGATACATGTTCATCAAGGGCAATGATGGATTGGTTTGCTGATACCTGTTCATCATGGGCATATGATGATCATGATAGGTTTGCAGTCCACCAAGTTGACTCCTTGTAGGTCAACAAAACCAGACCCATTCTCTCCAAGTAGTCTGGTATCAGTATCATCCCAACCCATGTTCTCGATATCCATACCTTGTTTCAAATACCTTGCAAAAGACATTTGATCTTCAAGGCTTCTAGGAGTCAACAAAGGTTGACTTTTTTGAACATTAACCAGATTTTGAATCAGGTTTTGATCATTTCCACCACTGATGAAATCTGGAATGTCTTGATCATTAGTTGGCCATAGTTGTGCATACTTACCTGATTTAACCAACTTGTTGATTAGTGTGGTAGAGTCAACATTTCCATACACTTTGACCTTCTGTTGCTCTGAATCTACAACTACATAATAAACTCCTGCACTCATAAATCATAATCCCATCTCAGTAAGTAATCAGACATAAACAATATCCATTTTCATGTTATAAAAATAGTATTTAGAAACAAATGAATACCTTCAATTTTTTTGAGTATCTTCTTAACCTTGTGTTTGCATCCATCACAGTGAATGTGAACTTTGAGTGCAACTTTCTGTTTATGCAAAAAAAAAAAAAAAAAAAAAAGCTGTTAACACAGAGCTGCAACAAACACATTCCATGTTAAGATTTATGAAGGAAATTAATGAGACCTTTATCTTTAAGATTTGAAAATGCTCCATGTTTCTTGAGAAAACAAAAACAAAGACAATTGTTCTTGTTTTGTTTACCTTTTACTTGTCTACTTTGAGAAGGAAAGGACAGAGTGTTTTGTTTATGAGAAGAAGGTTGTACAAAAGGACCATGATATCAAGGACAGTCTGCAAAGAACAGAGAGTACTGGACAAAGGAAAGAAAGTGTGATTTGACCAGGAAGGATTGGAATGGAAGGGATGTTTACTTTCTGCAACTTATTTCTTTAGTAATTTAAATACCTGATTAGTAATTTTAGTAATTCTCAATCACATAGTTATTGAAACATAACTGAAACAGTTGAAAAAAACTAAACTCAACCAACATAGTTGAACCAATTGAAAACTAATGTTTGGTTATGGTTAAATATTATTGATTAACTAATTTGAATATTTTGTAGAGAATATTATTTTATTGATAGATTTTAACTTTATTAAAAAACTAGTTTTATATCCCGAAAGCGTTCCGGGGTTAAGAAATCTAATATGACATATCAATTTTACATACGGAATAGACTGATGCGCTTTACGGTTACATGCAGGAAAGCTTCGGGTAGCACCTAACCTAAAACAATTAACAATGTATCTCCAATGTTAAAGTCTAACCTTAAACAATGTATAACTCTAATATTAAAACCTAAAACAATGTACATATTTACTGGTTTGAACATAATTAATGACTTGCCAATACATGATTAATGAATAACCTGAACACTTTGTGTTATGAACACGAGTTTAGTTATTTACTTTTTCTAAAACTAATAAAATATTAGAGAACTCATGATATCTTTTTTCGGTTTTTAAAAAATTAAAGTTTGTTTTTATAACAATTTTATTAATTTTGACACAAGAGTAAAAATAATAAAAATTAGTAAGGTAAATAGATTGATTATTTTTTTAACTTTAAAATACGATATTTCATTAATTAAATTAGATTTTTCTACAATACCAAGCTAATATATTTTTTCATATAAAAACATATTATTTTGACAATAAACATGATCTTTTTAGACCCAAATACATAGTAGGTGAGCAATTTAAGTCGTTTGTAATAACCACAAGAACCAATATTTACGTTATTTTAGATATCAGTCTTATAGAAATTCAATAACGTTGATTTTTGCTTTCAAATGCTATTATAATTCTTATTCTACAAATAGTAATCACGTTTAATGTTATTTGTAAAATGACACCAAAGTATCAGTTTTATGAAGGAAAAATCAATATAAGTATTAGTTCTTGTAACTTAGGTTGCTTTGCTACTTTGTAGGAGTGTAATTTTAAAGTTAAATAAATTTCTTATGAAAAAAATTAAACTAACTTATATTAAAAAAAAATCTTACTTAGGTAATCAATTTATTAATTTTCCTGTTGTTTAAAATTTTTAATATCAAAATTTATAATACCATGTTGAAAAATATGAAAAAAAAAAATCATGAGTTCTCTCACTTGTATTGGTTTTAGAAAAGTAAATAAATAAATTGATCAAATGAAAATAAGTTTTTAATAAATTAAGAATTAATAAATAAATTGTATCCTCTACAAAATGTTAAAATCATTGATATTTAAGATAGGGTTATGATCAAATACACAGTGAAAGAAAAATAGGAAGTCGTAGGAAGGGTATCAAACGGACTCCGATTGAACTCATTCAAGCGGCATTGGAACCGTCTTATCGAACCCTACGACGTCGGTTTTTAGGTCTTCATTTTTTGGAGTTTTAGCTTGTAGTTTTTAGAATATGTCTTATATCATTGTGTCTTTTATGTACCGTTGTGTCTTTTTTTTTATTTTCATCATTGTGTCATTTTTTTCAATTCATTGTGTCTTTTTCTTCAGCATTGTGTTATATTTTTTTGACATTGTGTTAAATTTTGTGGCTCATTGTGTCATATCTCATTATCTATTGTGTTTTTTGTATCCTTCTCACCCTTCTCATTTTTTGTAGTCTTTGTAGAATAACCCAATAAGCTTATAGTATAAAAGTAGTATAAAAGTAGTGAAAAAAAACCAAAAGAAAGAAAAGGAAGAAATAAAATAAAAAGAATTCTGGAAATGGAAATTGTATTTTGTCCTTTACAAGAAGGGTAATAACTGACATGCTATAAAATTAAAACCACGCGTAGTGGGGGGCTTTATTTATAAAGCCACTGTTTCTGATTGGTTCACGTGGCAGCTGAGTCAGCATGGAGAAATAAAGTGAAAAGGGGGTGTAGTGGGGGGAAGAAAAAAGGGGCGCTATTTATACAAAAAAAAAAAACTGATATAAACACATATTGTACACGTGGCAACTGAGGATTGGTTGGGCACTTTGGCATTTGGCGTTATATATATAACGCTTGGGCATGAATTTGTAATATGGAGCCCCTATGTTTTGGTGTTTGGGCTTTATTTTACAAAATAAAGCCCCATATGACGCCCACTACACCCGGACTAACGAAAAAGTTAACAGTTTGTTAATGGAAAGGACATAAAGCATGCAAAAGTTTCAAATAAAGGACGTTTGGTGTAACTGATAAAGGCAAAAGAAATAACCTTTAATTTCACGTACTAGTTTGAATTAACAATTTCAAAAAATGGCAGCTAAGCAAATCGACTAAACAAACCAAAAAAACTAAAATTATTTATAAATGAAACCGACTGAGTTTGAAAAACTAAATGAAACGAAAACAGTAATTACATATGTTATTTTACCTCATAACCAATTACCAAATCAAACTCAAGTTTATGCCATATTCCTCCACGAAGACCTAAATCATAAGTTGCATGTCAAAGATAATAGTGGTTTTGTAACAATCTTTGGAGTATAGGAATAACTTTTGTCAAAAAACAAATTGTTAACTTTTGTCATTTCTTCTTCTCAAATTTGCTAAAACGTGGCCAAATTTCATGGCAACGCCACCACCGATGACACCCAAACATCACCATCGTCCACCTCGTTCAATCTCCTACACTCACCATCTCACTATATCTTGTGGATTGATATTTTGGTCTGATTTAGGGTTTGGGTTGGTATTTTGAGCTTCTTTCAGCATTCTGCGCAACTTTCTTATGTGGTCCTTTCTTAAAGAATTAAACTATAGAAAATGAGATAAATCTTTTAAAAATTAGTACAGAAAATGTTAAAAAGAAATTACACAGCAAACTTATGAACGAATAAAAAATATTGCTTCTTTTATTCAAGTCTTTTAAAACTATTTTTAAAGTAAAAAATATTTGCTTCTATGACCTCAACTTCTTCAACTTTTGACC